>VUQK01031678.1:22118-43326 GCA_015106715.1 Bujurquina vittata
TTTTTGTTTTTTTTTAATTTTTTTTATTTTTTTTTTTTTTTTTTTTTGTTGTTTAAAAGTTTTTTTTTTTTTTTTTTTTTGTCTTGGTGGTGTATCATTTTTGGTTTCTTGTTTCCGTTTTTAGCCAGCTAGACTGCTGCTCGAGATCTCCGCCTTTTCAATTTTTCCGTCCCCTGAGCCCTTTAAACTCTCAGTTAGCCATATGCTATGTGGTCCCCATGAGTGTCTGTCTGATGACTCAGTTTTTTCTATTTGTCAGAGACTCATAGAAGCAATATTATATGTTTTGTGTAGGCTGTGTATAAAAAAAACCTCTTAACTCTTAGTAAAAACCATACTCACACAATATCCTAATTAAATTTTCTCTTATATAAATGTAATGTACATGCTGTGTCACCTCTGCAGATGCTTTGGCCTGGGTCTCGGTCCCCGAGCCTGCAGGAGGCTCCTGCAGGGCGTTGCCAAACTAACAGGAGGGACTACAGAGTTCTTGGATGATGAGGAGAGACTCCAGCCCAAGGTCAGCACCGCTGCAGCACTGCCACCTGCTGGAGTGAAATGAATTACAGCACAATTAAAGGGAAATCTTAAGGGAATATTGATTTGTTAGCCATTAAAGATTTACATTTATGAGATTACACCAGGGTTTACTCACAAAAAAGTTGTTAATCTGGGGACTCTTGTCAGATTCCAACTGTCTTTTATTTGGCTAAAGTGTTACATTTGAAATAAATTTATGCCTATCTCTACCACAGTTAATCAAGTCTCTGAAAAAGGCCTTTGAACCTGTTCTGACTGATGTACGGATTGACTGGTATCTGCCAGAAAACATGGAGGCGCTACTTACACCCAATGAAATCCCTCCACTCTACCCTGGAAATCGCCTTATAGGATACTGCACGCTTTACGACACGACCAGTTTCAAAGCAAAAAAGACAGAGGTATGCTCTATGTACAGTATAGTGCAAAAGTCTTGAGCCCCCTCATTTCATTGCATTTTGCTTCCGAAGCTCTAAAAAATTTCCTGTCATTTTTTAAGTGCTCTTCAACAAACAGGCTTTCTGAAGGTCTTTCAAAGTTTTTCTTTGGATATTCTTTGGTTTCTTTGGTCATTTTCAATCCAGTCAAGTGGAGGACAAAAGAAGAAGAAGAAAAAAAAATACAGCAGATGAATAATGTGGAGAAGTCCAGAAATTTTGTGTTCAAACACTCATCAGCAGAGAGGAGGCCATTAGATCCACTATGCAATAATGTTTTGAAATCTGATTGGCAGCTTCATTTTTCAGCATGACAATGATCCCCAACACACTGCCAATGCAGTGAACGCATACCTGAGTAGAAAAAAACACAATGGAGCACCAGCGGCCATGGATTGGCTTCCCCAGAGCCCGGACCTCAACATTATTGAAGCCGTGTGGGATCATCCTGACAGAGAACAGGACAAAATGCAGCCATCATCCAAAGAAGAGCTTTAAATGTCCTTCAAGAAGCCTGGAGAACTATTCCTGAAGACCTAAAGGAATTCAGAGGCGACCGTGTTGAAGAATAAAGGTGGTCATAACCAAATATCAACTTTCAAGCTCATTAGAACTGCACAAACTCTGTTTTTGCCTCATGTACCACATTTCATTAAATCACTGCACCCATTTCCACACTGCTAGCAAAATATAAAACAATGAAGCGTGGCTCAAGACTTTTGCACATTACTGTACTTATCTTTTGTAGGTTTGTTTTATGTGTTTGCGGAGGAAAAATTATCTTTGCATTTTATTTTGTAGTGTCAGGAACAGAGCTGCAAAGATTTGCACCGCGGCTCCACAGGTTCAGTTTTTGGCCCGTCAAATGATGAGCTTTCACCCCCCCCTGCCTCTGAGCTCATGCCTGCGGTGACGAGCGCCGATGGCACCGACCTAGAGGAGGCACTGAGGGAAATTTCCAGAGAGATCTCCTCTGAGTTTTCCTGTGCCAGAGACACGGACCCAGGCACCAGTCCAGGTCGGTCACTCATCACTAACACTTACATTTGCCAACTGGACACTTCCGTCCCAAGTAAACAACTGGCTTTTGTGCACTGTAGGTGTGGAGCTGGACTGGTCCAGTGATGTGAGGAGGAGGATCCAGGAGAGCTCCTACATTCAGGAGCAGTACGTCCTCACTCGCTGCTCCCTCAGTAGTGAGCGAAGTCTGCAAACGCAGTCCTACTCTCACATTCATGCCTCAAATTCTGACGGGGCATTTCTCTCCAGCGCTCAGTCTTCTGCTCCAGTGCTCGATACAAGGTCTCTGCCCCAAGGCCTCGAGAAGATGCCCCCTCTAGAACAGAGATCATCTCTGTCTCGTTGGGCGGACGCAGCATGGCAGCAAGACCTTTCAGCCAAAACCCCGGACAATGGGACAAATGACGTAAGACTAATAGAAATAAACTCACCCAAAGTTAGTGGAAAAACACCGAGAGTGCAGACGAAGTTAGAATAACGGCCAAACCTGCTTTTGTACCTGTTTGCTTTTCCCTCTTTTACAACCAGAACGGGTGTCTGGATGGAGGCGAGGACTCTCACAGGAGACAAAAAGCACTAGCCCGTTCAACTATGGCGGCACGAAGCTTTTCATCCCCCCAGGGTGAACTGGAGATGCATCGCCTGAGAAGGGCTCTGGAGAGGGTCTCCTTTGACCAAACACTGGGAGGGAAGCTGGACGAGAGTGACGGGGAGACGAAGCTCCCATCAAGAGGGACAGTGTCCCACAGGAGCCTCACTGACTCCAGTAAGTTTGGGTGCAAAGAAAAGCAAGACGATCTTTACTAATTCAGTTCCATTAGATTTCGATCCTTCCATTTCTCACTGTGCCCTTCAGATGGACTCCTGTTTCCTGCCTCTCCCATGGACTGGGACAGTTTCACAGACCCAGAATATCTCTTCACTGCCATTCCACCAGACAGTCCTCCCCCAGGCCAGTGCCGCTCTCTTATTCATGGTGTCCTGAGTGGCAGGCCTGTGTCCTGGGAGGTCACTGTAGACCTCAGACACCTTTGGACCCCCAAGAGCCAGGACACTGAAGTAGGTGAGGGATATGGAAGGGGAGGTGAAGAGGGAAGAGGAGGGAAGCCATGGGAGGAGATCATTCACCAACTGACCGCCCGCTCAGTTATAAGAGACTTTGAGAAAATGGCAGAGAAAGAAAGCGACGCTGGACACGGTGGGCGGTTTAACGGTTACTTTTCGTACTGACCGACGCGCCGTTATCTCCAGACTCCTGCGCGTCTCTTACCGTTTCTGTTTGATGGTTTTTAGGCTCAGCTAAACGATACCGTACGAAGGCGATCCAGACGAGTAAGCACTGCAACATCATCTGTATGTACACGGCCTTCACTACCACTGACAGCAACCCCAACAAAGGCTTCGCTGGCATGGATGTCCAAACCACAGGTGTGCTATCCACTGACAGACACACACACACACACACACACACACACAATAAGGGAGCTGAACTTTCCTCCAGGACATTTGTTTGCCTGCCATGGATAGTCATACACCTGTAAAGAATAAAAGTATCCTCTATTAAGGTCATACAGGACTGTGGCTCTCAGTCTTTTCATTGATGCACCTCCACAGACCAAAAAACTCTGTGCTCCAAATACTTATGATAGTTAATAGCTAAGCTAATAGCTTAGTTAATAATAAAGTTAATAGCTAGGGATCAGGCTGCAATTTAAATACCAGATTTTAGTCTGCAGTTGTGCTCAGCTTGTTTGTGTGTGTCTGCAGGGCTGTATTTGGGGAACAGGCAGACTCTTCCGTCAGGTATTCGTAGGCAGAGGACCTATTCTGTAGGTCTGGGCAGGCGGCACACCAGTGGAGACAGCGCAGACGTGGAAGACACCTGGAACTCCACAGGTAAGACCTACTGAACGATACCGGCACCCATTTCTATTGTCAAGACTTTAGGCCATCAACAACCTTTGTATCTCTCAGACAGAGATGACACTCCTGCCTCACCCTGTAGTGTAACATCCTGGGATTCCAGTAAGTATTGCTGTCCGTTCACTCCGTGAAAACACTCTAGTGTAAACAGTCTCGAGGGTCGAGGCTTCTGAACAGAAAGCCAGTTCAAACCTGTGGTGAGTCCTCACTGAAGGAGGAAAAGGGGAATGCTCAGTTACACACTCACAACTCGTGAAGCAGCTCTTAAAAGGACCAGTTCAGTCCAAATGAGAAAAAAAAATAGCAGTATTAGTACCCAGTCGTGCAGCCATATTTACTTTTATTCATGCAGTTTTATCTTTTAAACGGTCTGTGACCAGTTTTGTTTAATTTGGGTGAACCGAGCCTTTAAACTCAACCAGAAAACGTCACTGTATCGCTGAGCTGATAAAACAATCAAGTTTAATGTGTTGATGTTGTCTCAGGTGTGGGGGGCAGCTCCTACTGTGCTACAACCTCAGCAACAGGCGCCTCGTGCGCTCGATCCCAGCGATCGATAGAGAGCAAGTCGATGGAGAGCTTCTTTGGCACCAGGTGACACTTTTTAAATCAACCGTGTGTGTGAATGACATGATGTAAATACAGAGCACGAAAGGACTAAAAGGAAAACATGTCCACAAATATTGGAGTCTGTTAAAAAAAGCTCTTACTTTAAAGCTGTGCACTTACAGTAAATACTCCTGTTTGTGCTACTGTTACTGTAAGAACCACGGTGGTCCATATACTCTGAAGCCTGTTACTGCTGTCAATTCATATGAACTTTAATTCAGCTCTTAACATAACCACGGTGTTTAACACAATACTGAAACACATTTTATTTGTCTTTTATATAGTTAGTAGTTTTCATGTTAAAGCAGCTGAGACACACACACACACGACTCCACTGGCAAATCACACCCTGCTTAAATTTGCTCATCCAAACGTGTACATGCATACCTGTTTTTGCAAATTCTAGGTTCCCGCTGGGCAGACTCAGGTCCTCCATTTCATCTGGAAAGCAGGTTCCTCTGAAGTCGCACTGTTTATCTGCCGAGACTGAGAAACAACCTGAAAGTGAAGCTCCGGACTACCTGCCCCTGGTGAGCTGTGCTAACGTGAACTACAGTGCTGCGCACAAACGTGCACTGTGTACCATCAACTCCCAATTTGATTCTACAACCAGCCCTCAGAAATCCAGCCAGTTACAGAGAAATATTTCTAGTAACAAGAGCGAGGTATTCATCAATAGAGGTTGCAGACCCTACACATCCATGAACTCCTGGAATCAGTCTACATTTAGAGGCACAACAACTTTGAAAAGTTAAGCCAAGTGCTTTGAAAACAGTGTGTAAATGCCAAAGTGCAGTCGCAGTAATATGATACTGTATACTCAACTACTCATCTGCAAGTGTGCTCATTAACCCATGTCTATGGTACCTCCGCAGGTCCGGCTGCAGCTGGCATCAGGATCTTTTCTTCTGACCGAGATCTACTCCGACTGTGTCCAAATCCCCCTGGACCGCCTTAAAAGAGCATCGCCTTACAGTCTCCACCGCCGCAGTCTCAGCCCAGCCTTCCGATGCACATCTCCCAGTGCTCCATCTTTGTCCACCACTGCCAAAGCCCCTGGTGCTCCCTCTGGTCACCACGTTACCTTCTCCCCGTCTGCCTGCTCCTTTGTCAGACCAACCATTCCTCCTTTCCACCATACACCAGACGACACTCCCCTAATTTTGGAATCAAGGCTTCGCCGAAGGCACATGTCTGACCGAGACCCCGTCACCTCACCCACCGACCTCCCCAGCTCTGAAGAGGGTTCTTTGGAGCTATCCATCAGCCACTTTCAGAGCCAGAGCCATGGCCAAGCAGACAGTGGTCGTGGATCAGAGACAGATATATATGAAGGCTCTACACCTGAGCCAGTTTACCTCCAAGGGAGCAGCCAGTTTGCTCAAGAGGATCTGGAGGGCTCAACTTGGGCCACAGCTGTGGCCCTAGCATGGCTGGAGCACCAGTGCGCCGGCTACTTTATGGAGTGGGAACTGGTGGCAGCGAAAGCAGACTCCTGGCTGCACTGTCAGGAGCTGCCAGAGGGCCTGGATGTGGCGGGGCTTAAGGGAGCAGCCAGACAGCTGTTCCTGCTGCTGCGCCACTGGGATGAGAACATTCAGCTGAACATGCTGTGTTATAACCCCAATAATATGTGAGACAATCATCTGAGAGGAACCCAAGCCAAATCTCCTTATTAGCATACTCACCAATTACCAATGACTCCAAATGCCTTCACATGGAAAATCCTGTTTTATTAACTTACAACAGTGCCAAGTTAATTCTTCTTCTATTCTATGTCTACATGGCATAGACCAAGTGGCCTTTTATAATCATTGTGCTTTATGCAACCACGAGTATGTCTTTACCATCTGAATGGGCTTTTTGTAGTCGAGGTTTTAGCTTGCCGCCAGTATAATGTACTACTATGCCAACCACGCAATCAGTCAGGTTTGATTATCTGGATGATTATTTGATAACTTAGACAAAGCTTTAAATGATGAAATAATTGAAATTGATGCAAATTAAACAAAAAAAACCCACTAAAATTCAACCATTTGTTGTAATGTGTAACAATGAAGAGTACACAGCGTTGTGTTTTAGTGGACTCTGTGTTTTGCTGTTTCAGTCTACTGCATATTTTTCACATTAAATCTACTCGTAATGAGTGCAGCCACTCACAACAGGAGATTACAGATCAGAGACTGTCTATAGCTTACTTTTACACATTTGTGTAAAAATACTAACAACCCCTCCACATCCTTCCACTAGATAAAATTCATATTTCATAATTGCGGCAGAGAAAATACCATTTCCTTGATACAATGTGTGATCATTTAAGCACCAGTAAATAAAAATGACATGATTTCAGACTATAAAACCAGCAAACATGACTAGACCAGAGGAATTATGGACTGAGTGTAGCTTTACCACAGTAAGTAGGTAACCCACGTAATAAACTCTTTCCACACAGCATAACATTCATGGCACTCTCACAGCCGTCCACTCTTCCTATTTTCTATCTAAAACTAAACCTGAGAATTCTTTGCTTTTCTTTTCTCATCTCTGCATCTGGATGTCAATCCCTTATACGGGCGTCAGTCTGCACGCACGTGGTGCTTCCTTCACTTTAAATGGCTCCTTTTATTCACTGATAAATAGTCTATTACAGCGACCTCCCTTTTGCACCGGTGCTGTCGGGATAAAAGACAGGAAGACGGCGCAGGCTGGTCATCAGCTGATTCGGCCGAAATAAACTTCTGGTCCGATCAGGCTGGGGCTCAGTGGCGTTTGTCCTTAACAGCTTTCTGTTCTTGCGTTTCCGCTGGAGCTGGAGGCAAAGGTGGAGCCAGCCAGAGGCATAAGAGGATGATGAGGTGACAGATGTGGAGGGCCGCTGAGCTGCCGTTAGTGGAAGGATAGGTGTTCCACGAAAGCTCGATCAGACCCAGGATCAGGACCCTGCACGCAAGAATAAAACAGCTTTTCATTAACATGCCGAGTGTTCAGTGCGGTGCCACGCTGTAGGGCTTAAGGCTGTCTTGCCTGAGCAGATGGGCCAGCTTCTTGACTCCTCCACTCCACAGAAGGTAAGGCAGTGAGTGGAAGTACCAGACGTAAAACTGGTAGTGCAGCGAGCGGCTGAAGCACATGCCAATGAAGTTAGAGGTGAACAGAATGAGCACAATCTGTGATTATCAGATAAGGACAAACAGTGGAGAGCTGGAACATCATGTGCAAACATATTTAACCAATTTACATTTGAAATTTGATAGCAGCGCTTAATATGCCCTGAGTCCTTTAAAGGGGGCAATCACACCAAAATCCTTCAGGAGCTAATTCAGCTGCTCCCTTGTCACAAGGGATCGCCACAGTGGGTCTCGCTCATGTGGTTTGATTTGGCAGAGGGATGCTCTTCCTGACACAACGCCAAAGGGAACTTCTGTCACTGGTGTGGAATTGAACCAGCAAACTTCTGCTTGCCAAGCAAATGTATAAAGTAGTACAGTGGAAAAATCTATATTTGACCTTAACACCAGCCTGTAGTGCTATTTATCAGTCTAGATTCTTCTGGAGCAAGCTGCCTAGTTCTGAAAATATCAGCTATCAAAAGTCATGAAAAAAACAAGTTTACACGGCACTCATTGAAGTCCTGTGAAAAACTAAGTGCACCCTTACCGCTGCCATGGGAATAAATTTGGTAGTTTGCTGGTCTGAAGCAGTGAGGTGGGTGTAACACAATGCCAGAGAGGGATTATGTTAACAGCAATGATCTTAGAGAAGCAATTATTGCTCCCCATCAATCTGCAATGTGTTATAAGGCCATTTCCAAATAATTTGAAGTCCATCACTCTACAGTGAGAAAGATCGTTCACAAGTGGAAAACATTCAAGACAGCTGCCGAGCTTCATGCTTAAGATACAAAGTGCCTGCTTCGATTTAAGAGAAGGTGTTTCTACTGTAAATGGCACCAAAAACTGAGCAGCTCACACAAAAATTATGGCATCTAACTTTGGGATCACCTGTCCCTTTGTACAGGACCATATTTTTCACATGACGCTGAAAAAATAAATATCCAGACACGGGAGATTCAAATGGGATGAAAGGATATGATCCACTGTGTTTTTCTGGGGAAGAATTTTCCTCTTGCTTGGTTCCTTAAGAAGTTCAAAGATGCTTTCTCCTGGTCTGGTGTGAGAGAGAATATGGTTACTTGTCATTTTAGAAAGGAGTCACATATATATGAGTAAAATGTGTAACTGGAGAAAAAAATGCTCCCATTGCCCACTGATGAGTACCAACAAAATATCATCATTTACTGCTATTACTAGAACTCTGCATTTCTGCCTGCCCTAAATGTTTCTGCAGAGTACACCAAATGGTGATAGTCCTCAGAGGACTACACTCCTTGCATTGTTTCCTGAAAGCTTGTTGCACTGTCATAATGACGTGGGTTTGGCCAGTTGTTAATCAAAACAACTGGCAAACCCCCCACACAAGGATCCATGAATTCAGCTGCTGCTAACTGAGCCAAAGCCTGTGGCGCAGTGACTGCAACCTTCAGTTTTTTTCCATAGCCCCTAGTTTTTTGGCCAATGTGACCTCTAAACGGGCAAAGTCTGTCTCACCTCTTCCAACGGCGTATGGCAAAGAGCAGCAGGGCGAGCAGGTGAGTAGCCAGCAGGAGTAAGTGGAAGTACCGATTCAAAAAGAGCCATTCTGGCAGGAAGCGCCAGTTGACCGTCCACTTGAACATGAACTGACGGCCAAGGTCAAAGGCCCGGCTCACGTAACCAATCGGATTCTCTAGGAGGAAAGGTAGCCCCAGCAGAACCTGCCGTACAGGATAAATATAGAGATGATGTAAGATGACTACAGAGAGTTGCTAAAATTTACTGTGGACACAGTACTGCAGTAAAACTGCACCTGTCTTTATGGGGGGGTATTTACCTGTATGCCTGCACAGAGCGATAATTTAGGGATTGTCTTCATTAGACCAAACTCGGACAGGAGGAGGAAAAGTAAGCCAGGCGCAAAAAGAAGTACGTTCATTTTCACAGACACTGCTAAACTGTCAGAAAGAGGGAAAGACTGAGTTGTAAAGCTAAGCAGCACATTAAATCTGTACACCTCACTTGTTTATTAAGGAAAAAGTCATTAAGCGAGCATCTGCTTTAAAGAAGAGTCCACACTTGCCTGTAGAGGCCGCAGCCCAGAGTCCAGTATCCATCTATGAAGAGATTGAGAGCTGCAAACAGCAGCATCATGGCCACTGGATCATTAAAGAGACGCAGCACAAAGATAGAGTGTATCCGATAGGAGGCACAGCACACGAAGAAGAACACATAGGGAGGAACCTGGGAAAAAATGGAAATTGAATTATTTGTGGGAATTAATGATTCGAAGAAATGCTGAAGAGATTATGTCTCCTGGCTGTTCAAAAAGAGAAAAGCTGGAGGCTTGAGGCAAAGGGATGTCTGGGTTTCTCTGCTGCAACCCAGAACCAGGTATGCAACAGAAAATGAATGGAAAAATTTGTGCATCATATAAAAGGAGAATTTCACACAAGAGAAAAAAATGACGTTTGCGTATACATGAGGTTTCTGGCACGCAACATCAGACTCACCTTCTTGGTGCGATAGTATATTCTGAAGACAAGCAGCAGCGTGATGAGGTAGAAAGCAGTAAAAATGTACTGGCCCAGACGGATGTTCACCCCACGGCTCGTAACGTAATACAGAGCTGTGAAGATGTAGATGAACCCAGCCGGGTACCTGCAACAATAATGTGACAAATTATCCAGGACACCTGAACTGAAGAGCATGGGATGGAGAGAACTCGCAGTGCTGGAAGCCCTTGAAACTCACACCAAAGGGCCAGTGTCTCCTTTCAGCTGGGTGTAGTCGTAGGTACCATTGATAACTCCCTCCACTTCATCCATGTAGGCTTTCCAGTCGATCTCAGTGTCTGGGCACAGGTTTTGATTGTTAAAGGCAGAACAAATTAAGACAACTCACCAAGAACGAACATACAATTTAAGGAGAAGAAGAAGAAAATATTATTGGTAATATCTGTTAAAGTTCCATCCATCCATCCATTCTCTCATAGAAGTCTTAAAAGTGGACATGTCAATATGAACACTACTGCCCTAAATATATCGGCAAGGCGTTAATGAGCGACTTGAAGTTTACTTCCTTAGATTTAAAAAATTGATCGTGTATACTTTTTAAGTGCAGTAGTTCCTAAAAGTAATGTATATCATTTAACTTTGGTGGAAACAAACCATTGTATGTGGTCTTGCACTGACAGTAAATTCCTAAGCTAATACTTTGCAAACGCTAGCTACTTAGCATTCCGTCACGTCCAGGTAAACGTCAAAATACAATAGCGTGCTAACTAGCCGAAAAGCTACTTACATGCTACTTTCTGTATGACCCAAATATTGATGCCGATTTCCAGGAACCACAAAACTGAAACCACCAACAGCGTGTACTCCGTCTTGAACAAGACCAAATGCTTGTCCTGCCAAAGCATGTGGAATTTCCCCCACAGTGGGGACGGGGAAACGGGAGACTTTCTCCGCACACCTCCTGCTCCTGCCATGTCCGCGGCGTGGCGACGTGTACGGAGGCCGTGACAGACGCATGCGCACAGGCTTCGTCACGGGAGATTCCGTCACTGCCTGTCCGGCTTTGCTGACTCGAGCATGTAAACTTGGAAGGTTTCTTTGAGAGGTATAAAAAAAACAAACTAATTATTAATTGTTCTTTAAGTTAATATGTTTGTGCTTTTATAAAGTTTTAGGTGTTATTATTATTATTATTTTAAATGTTTAGAGGTCACTGGAGCGATCGCAACATTAGCTGGCTAGCAGCGACGTGAACGCGAGAAGTCATGCAAACACAGAAATGGGCTTTTAGAATATGGAGCCCTTTTTTATTTTTTAAAAAGGGGCTTTTTAATAAATAAAGCGCGAATGTTGCTGCTTTATTAAAACAAGCTTGCTGATGAAGTTCTGGGTTTACTGTTGCAGTGATCCAGAGCAGCCAGTGTGTCCAACATCATTTTGCCTCATATTTTGCTTTTTTTCCTCGGTTTGCAATTATCTTATCTTATTATCCTACGTACAGATTGGGCCCAGTTTGATATGTAGGCAGCAGCTTTGATTTACAGAGCTATGCGGGGTTTTTAAATCCCATTTTCTATATGTGCTCCTACTTTTTAAAAAATGTCTTTATTAAGCTGGTTTGGCCTGTTATATTGTGTTTATTTTATTAAGCTACTGGACTTGATTCAGGATACTTTGCCATAGGTTGGGTTTTGATGTTTTGGTGGCTGCCACACAGAAACTTCTGTGGTAAAGATAATATATGTTGTCTTAAATAAAACCTTAAAGGGATTTTGCTCTTTGAACTACCATATTCACACAATCATTGACTCGATCTATTTATTTATTGGAGCTGCTAGGCAGGAGGAAATAAGGAAATGGAGAAGGAGGCAGATGATCTGCTGTGGTGAACCTAAAAGGAGGAGCCTAAAAAGAAGCTTTCATTTTTAGCCTTCACTGTAACATTAGTCTCATGTTTTACATAATGCTGTGTGTTAAGAAAACCTTTTGATTGCAAAAGGATGCAGTGCAAAATGTATCACAGAAAAGTAACACTATGTTTTAGGGATGTGCGCAACTATTCGACTAGTCAACTACACAACTAATCGTCACTATTGTCACTAGTCAGTTCCAGACGTACTAGTCGATTAGTCTATTTTCCCCCTTGTTTTGTCCACTAAGAAGTTAGTCCCCAGGAACATGCCTAGCATGTTGTTAGAGGCTATATTACATGTTATTTGTCCCACACTAACCTCAGATTGGCCAGTAATCGCGGCCACACAATGTAGACACGTCTGTCGCAACACAGCCAGGAGGCTTGCAGCTGTGGGCTTGCAGACAGGTGATTATTATCCTTCTTCTTTTATGTTTTCGCAGGTGCTCTCGGAGCCGTTACAGGAGACCAAGGGCCAATGGAGGGATTCTCTGTGACTGTTTTAGAGGCAGCGTGCCTTGGAGCGAGCCTTGCTGTCTCAGGCTTGTTTTTCTATCTGTATAAGAAAAGCCGGACAACAGTAGAGAAACTCGATGTGAGTTGTGAATTTTGTGTAGTTACTATTAGTACTCAATACTATTACTATTAGTATTGAGATCCAAATCTTTATTATTATCTATTCCGTACGTTTTTCACTGGCCGTTCAACTTAGAAAAACATTCAACCACCATCTGATTCCTTTTCTTTTGAACATCTGTGCTTGTATTTTTCTCATTGATGTTTATTATAATTATTAAATTATTCAACATTTTCTAATAATTTTTTCCATTTCATTTTAATGGGGCAAGTCTTTAAATCTTAATTCAGCCTACTTCCGCATACTTTCAGCTACAGACACCATTGAAACTTGAAAACGAAGCCAAGACGTTTAACTATTCAGCTTGTATTTATCTTTAAATAATTTTATACATTGTGTTGGCTACAGTGAGGGTTCCAGCTGTCAGAGGGGGAGCCCTCAAATTTTTCATTTGAAAAAATTTCTCCTTAAACTGCCGCTGCGTGCACACCGTTCACTCTACAGCCATCATTTTACCCTCAAAACGCAGAGCTTCTCCTCTACTCTCAAACAATGTGTCTCTCAACCCTGACAGATGTAAACTTTTAAACTGTAATGTCTGTGAAGGCTAATGCATACACACGGGTCTAAGCTTCTCATGAGATATTTTAGCCAGTATGTTTTTGATTCAGTTATCGTCCCTTCTCAGATATTAGCAATTTTTAGAAGCAAAGAGAAAAATCACAAGAGGCCAGAGAATAGTTCCGATTTATAAGAAGAAATAGCTGGCAGTGGACAGATGCAAGGGTATTGATGGCCGGTGTGTTGTGCCAGAAGATCAGGCTGTGAGTGACATTTCACAAGTACAAGAAAGCACATTGAGAAACACCGATGGACGAAGGGAGTTCACCTTATTCTCAAAATGAGCAATAATAAAAATATATATTTTTTCCAGGCTGAACTGGTCCTCTGCACAGATTTCATCCATAATGATGGCTAGTAATGCACTGAAAAGTATCCACTTTCAGGGGGCTGATTAGTGCACACCAAAGAGATAAAATCATTGAAATCAAACAATGTGTCTTATTAAATAGTCTTATTTACTGCAAATGCAAATAGTGTGTGTGTTCCATGTTTTCAGAATGCTCCACGGTTCACCACAGATAAAAATCTCAAAGACATTTTGAAGTGTACTCCAGGAGCGTGTCTAGAATATGTCGTCATTGAAGGTAATCAGTGATTGTGTTAGATGAGACTTTCTTTTTCTGAAAATGTGTGTACCGACACGCCTCTCATACCCTGTTACTGTATGTTTGCTTATACGTATATACATTTTAGGTGCCGTAGAACCTGCCGGAAGATCTCTAACAAGTCACTACAACAAAGACGCTGTTGGCGTGTTGCGTAAATTCATGGTGAAAGAACGCAGGCTGCTGTGGAACGGAATTTTACGCTCATGGTGAGAACTGTTAAATATGGCCAGGAAACCGGCATCACAGAGCAGAAAGAAGACCTGAAGTTCCAGTACAGTTACCGTGTTCTCCATATTATCACGTGTGTTGACTGTTACTCGCTCTACCTTTGCAGGACAGATGACGAAAGAATCGTGCACAAAAACATAGAGGCAGTGCCCTTCTTATTAGTGGGACTGGATCAGACTGAAGTCAGGGTCTTGTCGCCTCTGCAGGCCAGTGGGCTGAACATGGAGATCACACATGAGAAGTTTCACCAGGCCAGACACAGTTTAAGTGACATCATGATGCAGTACTTGAGTGGGGAGAAGCCTAAAGGCCAACTGGAGATTGAGAAGATGCTCAGAGTAAGTTGCTGGATTCAAACTAAGAATTTGTGGAAAACCTAATATATTGCAAATATTGAAAAACATATTCTAACTGATGGGTGTCGCACCTTTTTTCCAGGTGGGGACAAATCTTACAGGTATAGGCGAGTTGAATCTGGACGCAGACGGCATTCTGACTCTTCGACCCCCTTCTAACGGTTCACAGTACTTCCTGAGCACAGAGGACTTCGAAACCCTGCTACAAGAAAACGAGAACCTGGCTTTTTGGTGGAAGGTGCTGGGCGTTACTTCTGCTTTGGCAGGGGCAGCAGTCCTTTTCTGGGTGGGGCTACGCTACTACCGCCACCTGAAGCGTCGCAGGGAGCAGGAACAGGAAGCCCGGGAATTTAGCAGACAGCTGGCTGAAGCCTCAAGACTGCAAACTAATGTAACTCTGCCTGATGATCGTCCAGGCACACAGAACATGTGTGTTATTTGCCTCAGTCAGCCACGTAACTGTGTACTGTTGGACTGTGGGCACGTGTGCTGCTGCCACACCTGCTACCAGGCTCTGCCGCAGAGCAGATGCCCCATTTGCAGACAGAGCATCGTAAGAGTGCTGCCTCTCTATCAAGTCTGACCTCAGTAAAGACTGCAAGTGCCGCACTTAGTCACTTCTGAATTAAACGTGAGTCATGCTGTGAAAACATTTTTGTCCTTTACAGAGGTCCAGTGAAAAAAGGTTTAAACTTATGCAATACAGATGTTTAATTTGCTGAACATTTATGTGCCTTATTTTGGCATTTTCTGTGGCTGCTGCTGAGTTATTGAACTGTACGGGTCCTCGTGGGGAATGTTGTGTTTCGGACAGTTTCATTTGTATATTGTAAATGAAAGTTACTGAAACTATCGAATGTTGAGAAGTTTTAATGTATTTAACACGTGACCCACAGTCGAGACTCTGTTGTTACAGATTTAATAAAGCATCACTCTTTAAAACTTGTGACATTAGAGACACTTAGAGACATGAGAAATTCACTACTTAAAGAATCCAGAAGCCAGAAGCTGGCAGCACTAAAACCTCAAAAACCGGCTGTCTTCTTAATTCAGCCATTCTTGTTGAGGCTTGACAAGAGTGTGCACAGTGGTGCACTTTATTCATGTTTAACGGTTCTTTAATGTAAAAGCAATAACTCAAATAATTCTTTGCAACAAAGCATGCGGAAGAGCATCTCTAAAAGCACAACACATCAAACCTTGAAGCAAATGTGCTAAAGCAGCAGAAGACCGCACCAGGTGGTACTTCTGTCTGATAACAGGAAACGGAGGCTACACGGGGTCCGAAGCGTCTTTCGGCTGGTAGGGTCAGAATGTTGCATAAATATGAAAGCGTGGATCGATCCTGCCTTGTATCAGCTGTTGGCTGCTGCGGCTGGTGTAATGGCGTGGAGGATATAAACCTGCAGCAATGATGCTTTTATGTCAATATGGAGGAAATTCTCTGAGGAATATTTCCAGCATCTTCTCAGCGCCATGAAGAATTTAAGCAGCTGCGAAGACAAAAGGGGATCCAACCTGATGCTACAGGAAAACTAATGTCAGAGGCTTCATTCAGCCACATGCTGACTAAAATCTCTTGATGGACTGATAGATTTAAAAGATTTACATATTCCTACTTAATCAGGTGGACTGATTCAAAGCTGTGGACCGAGGCAATTTTAGAAAAACACATTTTTGTCATTTGTGAGCCTGACCCGCTATTTAAGTAGGACCTAGTTAAGATATGGATGTGTGTTTTATACACTATTAAGCTCAGTATGTAGAGGTAACATGCTCTTAGATACAATTTAAGACTTGGTGTACCACCCACCTGTGGTTCTGAACATCAGCTGCTCCGTCCAGGCCTGAACAGGCATCCATGTTTCACAGGACTTCAAAGATGATATGGGTTTGTGGGGTTTTTTTCTTTTCAAAAAGCATAAATGCTCGTTGACAGCACCTGGTGTCTGAAAAGACTCACATATAGTGACTCATCAAGTGCTCCACTTCTATCACCTCTAACCAGCCGTGCGTTGACGTCTGTGAAAAGCCACCTCCAGTTCTTTTCCAAGCAGTGGCACAGAAAGGAAAATGTTAACAGGTGTGTGCATGAAGCGGTGGAGGAGGGCATGTGCAAGGTGGGAAGTGCAGCATCAGGCTTGAGTCAGAGTGGAAACGGGGCAGGTAGATGCCATAAATCTTTCTCAGTGGTCATAAGGCTTCAGCTGGACACATAAAGAGCTCTCTCTGCAGAACAGCAGCTGCGGTTCAGTGGGAACAGGCTATTACCGTAACCTCTCAGGGCATGGAAAAAAAACCCCCTGGCATTTGAGCTGTTTAGCAAGGCTTCAGAGCAAAAGGCCTGAAAGGAAAACTGTCATTTATAGTATGAAAATATCTTTATTTGCTGCAAGGTATGCAGAGCTCACCCATCTGTCTATGCAATAGCCATATTTTTGCTTTAATTCACCTGCTTCTACCACTAGGTGTCCCTCTTTCTCCATTTGAGGTGCTGACTGACTGAGAGGAGAAACTGATTTTAGTGGAGGCTTTCCAAGTCACATGCTATTAATGCACCCTGTAAGATCCTGTTTAATGCATCCTGATAGCTGACAAACAATTTGGATTATATGATGATTCTCTAATTGTCTGTTCTTCATGGGTGTTACCAAAGGTTGGTGGTGTTGAGGATGGCACACAGTGGTGGTTCAATGATCTTAGCCACCTTGGATTTATATAATCAAACAAGCATCTATCCCATTGGTCCACCTCAGATCAAAATTAACTATAAAGATGGTTTTCTGTCACATCTGGCGCAGACATCCACAGATACCAGATGATACAGACAAATGAGGTTGGTGTGTCGTCACACACGTCTCCCACCGAGGAGGAAATGCGATGACTTCACTCAAAAATGATCACCTGACTTCTCATCTAACTTCTTCCTGTCGAATCTTCAGTTTGTCTTTGGTTTACAATTAAAGACCCCCCCAAACTAGTGTCAGCTTTGCAGCCAGATGGAGAAACCTCATTTAGTTATTATTTTGTTTGTGGTGTTTTCTGTTTGGTTTGGCATTCATTCATTTTGAGGGTAAAATGCTTTATAACGCTCTCACAAAGAGTCCAGACCACAGCAGATGGAGAGGTGCCGTATTTAGCACAATAGAATGTAAAATGGCAGCGCTCCAGCTCTGAAGACAGAAGTTCTGATAAATCTTTTTAAGAAATCCCAACACGCTATGACCTTATGTGCTTGTGCATCACATAAGAACAGGTAGGGTTGGGGGTTGGGGGGTGGTGGGGGCTGTTCTTCTCTCGCTTTCTCTTTTTGCCAGCAAGGTTTTAGCAGACACTCCAGCAGACAGCAGGGGAACGGCAGAGCATCTCAGGAGAGAGAGAGCCATCACAGCATGCCGTAGTCCCTGATGCCAATTACCGCTGTCACCCATCTGCTTTGGGCATGCAGTGAAACGTGGGATAAGTGACCTATTTTCTGACAGTCGTATGACTGCAGAACTTCTCCTCACATCAACAAAGCCACTGCTCTCTCCCCGAGGAGAGGAGAACAGGGATGGTATCACAGGAAAATACAAACTGGGCAAAAACAAAACACTGGTTTTATTTAAAGGTTTAGTTTGAGCGGGCTACACTGGCTTTACAGAATTCATTCGCACCAGAGCAAAGTACTGGATTTTCTTTCTTTTTTGTGTGTTAGCTACACTTTGCAGTCCCCCAGAGACAAACAAAGATTTAAAAGCGTCTTGACTGGAGTGGTAACTATTCATGCAGAGAGCTGGTTTAATTTGCCTCTGCCTGAGATTCCTGCTAATCATTACAATAGAGCAGAATATAAACACCAAAGCATTTCAAACATTTTAACACCGTCCACTGTTCGGTCACTGTGTTTCACCGCATCATTCAGGGCTGTGAACGACCAAAAGTAGCAGCAGAGGAATCGGGGGGGGGGGGAAGTTTGTTTGTATGTATTAATTTAGAGTTTGGCCGCTTGGGTTCAGCAGAGCAAGTTGGGAACACATCGTCTAATAAGGATGTTGGTGAACATGTGCTAGCAAACAATTGCCTATTTTCACATGAAGCAGACGCAGAGCATAATATATATTTTCACCACCCACTTTAACGCAAATGTCATCAACACATCCAACCTCGAAGCAGATGAGCAGCAGACCACACTGGCTGGTGCTCGAAACTGAGGCTACAATTCTTGGCACGCTTTAGGTCCCTTAGTACCAACTGAGCATCATTTAATCTGAGTACTGCACCTGACCATGTCCATCCTGTTATGAGCACAGTGTACCCATCTCCGGCTTGATAATGTGCCATGTCGCAAAGCTCAAAATCATCTCAGTCTGGTTTCTTGAACGTGACAGTGAGTTCACTCTACTCAAATGGCCTCCACAGTCACCAGATCTCAGTCCAATAGAGCACTTTTGGGATGTGGTCGCGTCCCATCGTGGATTTGGAGCTGACAAATCTGCAGCAGCTGTGTGATGCTGTCATGTCAGTACGGAGCAAAATCTTTGAGGAATGTTTCCGGCAGCCTGTTGACTCTGTGACGTGAAGAATTAGGGCAGACAAAAGGGGTCCAACGTGGTACTAGCAAGGTGTATCTAATAAAGTGGCCAGTGAGGGTATGTTCAATATAAATATCCTTTGTCTTGGTGTCTATGAACCCCTGAGTTATACCAATGGCTCTTTACTCAGTGCTCAACTGTGCTTATCCCATAGCTTCAAACTCTGTTGTGGGTAATGTACTGTGGAGTTTGCAGAGCTTTTTCTCTTTTTCTGTTGCTAGTGGCGAGTAGTAAGAGCGTGCTAGATTGCAAGATGTTTTGGAAGGGAGCACACACTCAACACTGGATGAAATAATGAATATGAAGCAACACACGGAACTAAAAATCATGAAACATGCACTTCTGATTGAGCTTCCACCTCTAATGTAAATGAGGTGTGGCCTCTGTGTGGCTCCAGCGTGCTGCGCTCGACAGCTGTGAGCCTTTCTATTTCAGCTGTGTACTTGGAGATTCAAGGGCAGGAGCCCTGCCAATATTCCTGCAATCTACTGGAGCATATTTATGCAGGAAAACAAACAGCATTAATCTTCATGATGAGGAGAGCGGATGTACAGAGTAGTTTCCCTCAGTCAGTGAGTGCAGATGCTGTGTGTGTCTTCTCTTTCTGCTGGCCCTCGAAGCTACATTTTGAGTTTTCCTGAACGATGCACCTGCTCTGTGTCTCTCACACACACGAACATATATGTGTGTATACCCTAAAGATCATCACTGTTGCTCAGCCTGACCTGACATGTCTTACACCTAAAATGTAGTGCTTTACATGATGGGAACAATTTGTCCCCAGATGGGAGGCACGTAAACACACACGCACACACACATTTACAAATCCTAAGAGCTAAATTGATCCTGGCTCTCAGCTCTAGACTTGTTATTGCTGTTTTTCCTCAGCTAGTGTTCCTTAAGGAGGAACAAAATGTGTACATACAGTGTGTGTGTGTGTGTGTGTGTGTGTGTGTGCGCAAGTTCAGCAGAGCTTGGTCTCCTCACGGGGAAAGATGGGGAGGGGGAGAGTGACTCAGCACGATGATTCATTTGTAATTTGGAGCAGTACTTCTAAAGGGTGGGCACACTTGCCAGAGATGAGACTGACTGAGTGAGCCGACTCATTGAGAATTTCTGCCTCCTAACAAGCCGGAGAAAAGTCAAAGAATAGGAAAGAAAAGGAGACACCACAGCACAGGTAAAAATCAATTGCACTAAACACACACAGGACAAATGACGAGTCAGTGCACGTGAATCAGATGGATTTAACAGTGTGTGCGAGGCAGTGCATTGGAAAGGGGAAAAGCAAGGAAAAGCAGCGTCCCAGTTAGTAAAATGTATGCATGTTCCTGCCCTAAATTGAGAACATGAAGCATCACCTGGTACTATATGGGTTAGCGGGCCGGATTTTCCCCCAAAGCCTCCAAATCTGTCGCCAGCTGATGACATCATGTGAAATCCCTGGCCCTCGGCTTGAACCCATGAATCAACAACTCTGCTTGTTGACAGCTGGAGGCTGCGGTTTATTGGGCAGGAGGAGCTTTGCGAGTCATCCCTGAGGAATTACATTGCGACCGAGTGGCAGATCTGAATCATTTCCTTATTAACTGAGTGTGAGAGAAAAAAGCAAAGTTAAATAATTGAAGATAATCAGTTGCAGATATGCATGCTGCACTGTAACCCAGCTTGGTCACTTTTATTTTTTTACACTTTATAACTAGCAACAGCGGGATTTAGGCCACTGCGACGGCTTTTTGTTATCAATGAAAGATGACTATTTGGATTAAATCTGGTTCCACAGAGCTTGGCCGCATGGTTTTATTTTTGGGGTTTTTTTTTAGTATAAAGACATGCTGTCAGAGCTCAGGAATATATTTTGCACGTGGTTACGTGGTCCTGCCAGCAGCTCAGAGCTAATTTTCACTCTGTGGTCATTCCACGTTTCATCCCCAAAGGAGCCTCTCAACCACCACTGATCTCGAGACTGATGTCAGCTGGTACCTCTCACCGCTCAGTTATGCAGATGGGATGCCATAAAAGATGAAAGGTTGTTGCCTCTTTATAGACAGGTCAGCTGGCCCGAGTTGTTGAAACAGGTTTGGTGCAAAAATAGCCCTTCTGTCAGATCCCTATTGTAGCTTTTTCTGAGACACCATGTGCTATGAAGACAAGATGAGGACAGATACGCAGCAGGCACTCAAAATAATGCT
>VUQK01031686.1:30230-47458 GCA_015106715.1 Bujurquina vittata
CAATCTAGCAGTTTGTTGTAGTACATCTCCCTTGTTGCCCCGCTCTGCGCGCACACACACACACACACACACACACACACACACACACACATATGGTATGTTCTATCTTCAGTTGTTAAACAGGTGGAAATTATCTTCTTGTTATCTCAGCCTTTTTTCACAAAACTGAAAACAAGAGAAAAAAAATTGAGACAGGCCCTCTGTCCTCTCACCGGAAGGCTTAACGCGAGGAGTGGGAAGCAGTTTGACGCAAAAATGAGGAAAAGTTTTCAAGTTTAGAGCACGAGTGCGTTTGTATGCATTCATCAGCACACAAAGAGCAACGCGGGACAAAGGCTGAACGCTCGGTCAGCCGGGTCAGAGTGTGTGGGCAACTTTGAGACAGACAAAAGTGCTTCAAAGACATGAAATCAGTCATTCAGTGAGTTCTTCCTAATTAGATACCCCCCCCCCAAAATAAAATAAAGCTGATTATTCTTTATCAGACATCAATCATATTTTACAGAATCTTCTCTCTATAAACTGAAACGTTTAGATGCCGTGCTCATCGGCACAATAATTTCAAAGAAAAAAAAAAAGTTACTTTTTTGTTGTGACAGCAAAATTGCAAATGAATATATATTTTATTGCAAATAAAGCCTGCTTCTTTTGTTTGTGAATGTGTTCAGTTGCACCAATAACCACCACTAACCACAATGCATGCTTATTTATATTTATGTTGTGTGTGTGTATAGTTCTTATATTGTGTATATAATATTCTTATATTGTGTATAAAGTATGTAGTATTTATATTGTGTCTTCATGCTAGTGCTTGCTGCTGCTGCTGTAACGAAGCAGTTTCCTGCAAAGGCATCAATAAAGTTCTGTTCCGTTTGATTCTGAGACATTTAGAATGATTTTAATGATTATTTGTCATATAATTCAGCTATTAAATATACAGTGTCCCCTGTTCTGTTAGCTTAGCTTACTGTTTGCATGACATTTTAGGTTTGACATTAGCCACAAGGTGAAATGCTGGATAGAAAGAAAATTGGTGAATCATTGATGGCTGATCGAAAACACTTTCTTGTATTTCAAACGCTCATAAAGGAATGCATATCAAGTGCTACTCGGCCACATGCGGGGTAAACAGGCCCACAGAAAGCAAAAAAAAGAGACGGAGGGAGCTATTTTATTATTTTTTCATTTCATGATCTAACACAGTATCACCCATTGTTCTCGTGCCGTTTCCGACTGAATCTGAAACTGAAAAATCAGACAGGGCTGAAAAAAAATCCATTCATTCCTTTCTGGTTCTTGAGCACATCTGCGTGCGTGCGTGCGTTCATGAGCGTGCGTGTGCGTCTGCGCAGCTCCTTTGCTGCACGCTCAAGTGTTACATGATCCAAGTGGCTTCTGCGCACAGAGTTGACCGCAGCGCTGTGTTACATTGTGACAGCTTTGATTAATTTGATAATGATGACCTACTGTGGCATTTTATGCTAAGGTAAGCACAGCTGTCTGCCCGGGTCAAGAGGAGTAGGAGGAGGTCACGGTGTAAGAGAGTTAACTTTGTTAATGGAGACGCGGCCGAAGAGGAGACAGGCCAAGGACAGGGATCAATGAAAGAGTCTTTTAATGAAAGGGACAGTAACCTTTGAGGGGTCATCACAGCAGCGCTGTCACTGACTGCACCTTGTCTTTCCTTTCTTTATTTTTCCTTCTCTTTTCAGTTGTGCTTTTCTCTACGTGCGCACAACTTTTATTGCTTTTGATGTATCGGTTTTATTTTTCAATTGCAGTTATTTTTTTTTTTAATGTTAGCAGATTAAGGAAAAAAAACCCACATAACTTTGAATTAGAAAAAATATCTTTTTTTTATATATATCTAAATTCTGTTCCTGAGCTGGAGTGGAAAGCTGCCATTTCCCGTCGAACTTTAGCTCAAGCTGTGAGAGTTTTTCACTCTTCCTCGCTTTCTTAACTGGAAAGAGACGAGACACCGGATAGCGCTCCGGGCCGGACAGTGAGTCATCCTTTTCTGGCTTCAGCTGGAACTTGAACCTTTAATCCAGAGGATCTCGGAATCCGGAGAGTTGCAGATTCCTTATCATTTACATTAATCTCAAGAATTTGCACCATGCTATGAAGACACAGGCTCCACTTACTTAACTGACACAAAATAGGGCAACAGCTATGATGATACTTGCCTGGTTTTAGCTTCACAACCATATCATGCACTTGGCTGTAAATAATAATGTAATAGGACTGACAGGCGAGGCAGATGTCAAGCATAATGAGATTTAATTTAACATATAATTAACATCAGTTTAGGTTGAATTTTTTTTTCCCCCTCCAAATTTAGACCCAAATATTTCAGCCACACAAAAATATTATTTTGATTTGATTATTTGAACATTATTCATGTAATAATAGTGAGGCTATAATTTGATGGGCAATTTACCGATGAATCCTTCTTCGACTCGAATAACAAAGCTACTCTGGGTTATGGTCTTACGGCATTATGGCCGCCATTCTAAAGACCTGCAGCTATCGCCTTCAGCTAAGAGTTCAACTTCATCTCTTGCCAAGCCCTTTGAAGTGATCCAGAATAAAAACCTCCAACACTCGTCCATAAACCATGCCAGGCCCTGTACCAACGCTGAAATTAATACCTGTTCCAAAACTAACCCCTGAAGCCACTGCTGCTCGCGCTTAAATGCCCCTGCTCACTGAACTCTGTAAGGCTGACCATGAAAGAAATCAGGAAGACTGATTGTAAATAAATCACATGCATTTGTGGAAAAATCTGGACGAAAACGACGGCGAAGGAAATCCAATCTGTTCTTCGGAAAGGCTGCATCAAGGTAATTCAAGACAACGCAGCAGCTGTAAGGATGACATAGATCGTTTCAAAATACCTCTTTTTCCACTTCTCGATATCAGACTGCTGCGGCTGCGGGAGATTTCTTCAGCAGGAACCAAAGAAAGGGGCAGCTTCTCCCATGAAGCTCTCTTCTTTTGATCACAAGCATACTGAGAGCAGCAGAAGTCATTTGTGGGCTTTAGCACTGACTTACTGCATCACTTCAGGCTTCACTGTCTGGCACACATCACTTTGTAACATGGACTTTTGTCACAAAACTAAACCAAGACGAGTGTAATATAACAGCAAGAAAAATCAGTGCATATCTTCTAAACTGATCCTGAGTGCATCTGTTACTCTAGACGTGAAAGTGGCATTTAAACGTGATTCATCCACACGTGTTAATTGCTGTATTAAGAGTGCAGACTGTAGACTGTTTTATGACCCTGATTACATGTTCGTCTCTGTGACGCAACACACTGAGCCAGGAATGTTAAGTCAGTCGCAGTTTGTGGAGGGAAAAGGGCGGTCGGGAGGTTAAGGTTTCCCAGAATAGTGGAGCTTTGTAAACGGCATGCACCGCCTCCAGTGTGGTACGTGTTTGCTAATGGCGAGGAGCCCTTCCTCGCAGCAGGTATTACCCACCATTGCAAACGTGCATGCCTGATCTGACATGTTCAGTTTTTGCAGACTCCGAGTTGTTATTATCATGTAAAACATTCCAGCTACTTTGTTTTTATCAGAGATTCCAATATTTTAAACAGCAGAAATTACAAATATCCCCCCGTGAAATGTTACTTTATTTATTATTAATATTTGATGGAAGTGGTGGCACAAGTTTGTTCGTAGTCGCTGCAAATAAACTAAATATGCAAGTCTCCAAATCCCAAGTGATTTTTTTGAATAATAACATATAATACAGAAATGCAAGGCTTTGTATTAAAAATATCAGATGCATGTGTCCAGATATCTAACTGTAAGAAATGTACTATTATTTTGACGTTATAAACTGTGGCCGACACCTGACTTGTTAAGAAGCAGGCCACACCTGTGCTGGCCCATGTGTTTGACCTCCAACTGGTTGATATACTGTAAAAAAAAAAAAACCCAAAAAACTGCAGACAAATTGAAATAATTGAGTAAATATCGTCATAATGCTTATGCTGTGTTTAGACGCTGAGAGCAGTGTTAAACATGCACTGGATCCCCACAGAGTCTATGCCATGGCTGTTTGCATGCTTTTGAAGTCATGAACCATAGTTATTTAGTTAGTTATTTAATGAAGGGAAGATACTGGCTCTTGCATTTACAGTAGCTGACCTATGAATTTTGGTGCACTATGGTGTAGGCTAAGGCAAAGGGTGTACAGTTAATGCAGTACTATAAATAAACCTTTAAGGTTTGGCTAGCAATAAGCCATCTAGGCCTCTGAAGCATTGAACCTCTAATCAGTGTTCACCTTCAGGTAATGTTGATGTGGAATAAAACAGAGGTGGCCTTGAAAAGTCCACCAGCAACCAACCATCAGCTACCCAGTGATGCACATTGAGTGTATCGCTTCGTGTGTAGGTGCCCTTTAACTGTGTGGTGCAGAAGGTCGGGAAAAAGAAAAGCTCATACTGTGTCAATTTGCCGGCTCCAATTTTTGTTTGCATTTACAGTAGGAACACACAAAAACCATATATCGGCAATTAAACATCTGTTAGTTTTATACGGGGGGGGGGGCTGCGGCTCAGGACGTAGAGCAGGTCATCTACTAATTGGAAGGTTGGTGGTCCGATTCCTGGCTGCTGCAGTCTGCATGCCGAAGTATCCTTGGGCAAGATACTGAACGCCAAGTTGCTCTTTGAAGCAACCGTTAAAGTATGAATGTTAGCTAGAAAGCACTTTGAAATAGTGAATGGGGGGATGCAAAAGGTGTTGTATCAGCGCTTTGAGCTAGAGCAGAAAAGCGCTATATTAGAACTAGTCCATTTACCATTTAGCTCAATAGTCTAGTTTCACAGCAAGAAGCTGTTGTTGTACTCCCCCTTTGCTGCAGCATTTGTGTTGTACTTCGTCGATCTCTAGTTTTGACAGTAGTGTTGGAACACTGAGCTACGAGGTGTTTCAATGTCAGCTTCAAAGAATCCATAGCTCCCACATCCCAGATCCTCTTCATGTAACAGGTAAAACACCTGTCCCAGCCCTTGTTAATCCGGGCGACGTCCGAGCGGCTTCAGTCACGTATCTCTCGCCCATATTCTGAGGTAGGCTTGGTTAGCATGGGGCTCTAGCCTGGGGACCCTTACTGGATGCATGCCCTGGCCGGGATTCGAACCCTAGCCTTTATCTTAATAGGGTCTTAATACTTTGTTGTACCATTATGACTGATTGCTATGACCGGTCAGCCTGCACCTTTGTTTTGTGTGAGTTCCATGAACTAGCCTTTCTGTTCCCATGTGTATTTTTAGTTTTAAAATATTTATAGGGTGTTGACTTAGCTGGCTAGATCAAACACGCTTAATGAAAATTTTAGTACTTTGATAAACATGCAATTTAGATTGTAGAGTCACAAAAGTAAAACACTGACTGCCATAAAATTCTTTAAGGAAATACACTACAGGGGCTCCACGGGGTATCTGATGTGTTTAATGCTAATCAACAGCATAAGGGCTTTTTGGGTTTCGCCTCTCCACTAAAGCGAACATTAAAGGTTTGAGTTATTGCCCGCGAATCCTTGAATTTCAATCAAAGTAGAAATAGCTTTCATTAACATTTTGGTAGAATTCAACTGTTACGTGTTTTTATTTAGCAGCGGCGTGTGTGTGTGTGTGTGTGTGTGGGGGGGTGTTCTGTTGAAGCCACTCTAAGTTTAGAAACCAGCTGTGTCACCAGGCAGGGACCAAATCACTTAACATTTATCATTTAGTTTACAGTGTCATTTATTAACCTCTGAGCCCACAAATGGAGATTCCTAAATTATACAAGAACCAGGGAACCTCCTGAAAGTTATGATGGTCATTGAGAAGGCAGGTTAAATCCAAGATAGAGGGCCAACCCTAAACACAAAGCAGCAGGAGATGGCTTTCAAAGGGAGATATATGGCCAGTACAAGGCCAGGATCAGTTGCTTTGGGAACTTAAAACCTGGGATGACAGTGAGAGCCATTTATAATATTGAGATGAATGGTCTCATCCTGGCACCAGCCAGCGTGGTTGGAGTTTGTCTCATTTGATGCAAATGAAGCAAATCACTGTGTATTTAGAGGCTTATTTAAAAGCAAATCGCAGGTTTAAAGCGAGAGGGGGAAAGCGGAGCAGTTTACATCAGAGAAAAGTAAGGAAGGCATAACCCAACTTTTAAGTTGAGTAGGTTTGATGTCCCGTCTTATCGCTGCTTCTTGGTAGTTATCCACATTGTTGATTTTAGCTTACAGGCTTAATCCTTTACTACTGAAGTGGTATGACAGTGTCTGCCTCACCTCATTTTAGGAGTGTACCACTGTGGCAGGTAAAACCTCCCAAATCAATAGCACATATGGTCCACATTACAGTGGGAAAGGCCTCCAAAAAACCTCTTTCTCTCAGAGTGGCTCACCACGATGACAGACGTGTTCTGATTCCACATATGTTGAAATGTAGAAAGCGTTACATGGCCTCTTTGATACAGGATGATTTATAGGGCCTCGAAACAGTTGCAAATGTCTTTGGAGAGGGCACGAGGAGGCCTGCTCCGCAAGTGGATTTAGTGTCGATTTTTGTCTCTCTTGTTTGTTCGTTGTCATCAAACGCCAAGTTCTTCTCTCTCTTAGGTTAACAAAAACTAAGGGGGAGAAAGTCTAGATAAGACGACAGCCTTATGGATACTCAGCGCCTTCAAACTGACAATGCCATCTGGAGGAAATAAGGATTTTAATTGAACTTCTCTCAGTATTCTTGTTGTGCACAGATTTCATGCTCCAATTAGAGAGGGCTGAGGCAGATACAGGCAGAGGGAAAAAAAAAACAGCAGACGAAGCTCAGTGAAATGTGCCCAGCGTGCATCAGCAGCCCTGCCAAAGTGCTCTGCATTACAAAATGAGGTTGGCTGGGGTCACTGTCTTGTGAGGTATAATTATATCGTAAAACTAAGCCTCTTGCTTCGACATAATGGTAGGTAAACAGAGTCTGATTTGTGACACTTCTCAAGTTCGAATCCGGACTGATGCAGCTAACTCAATTAGCAAATAGGGGGGGGATCAGGCAGCCCCTTAATACGGATTGGTGGGGATGAGCGAACGTGTTCCCAGAAATTAATTACATATCAAATTTCATGCGGTCATCAAAGTACCCGAGGCTAATGGCACAGCTAAATCCACATTCAACCACGCACTCAAGTTCCATTAGAAATGTCAGTCATTTGCTTGACGGAGTAGTGCAGTAATCTTTGCTGCTGACTCGCCCTTCAAAAAGGCATGCAAATGAGCTCTTTAGCTGTGTCTCTGGGACGCAGTAATTCGGTTTAGAAGGCATACATAAATATTTGAGTACAAACTCTTGGTCATTCGGAACACCTTCAAACTAAACAGGAGGGCAATTAATTATGTACAGTTAGACCTGACAAGCCGCCAACCCCCAGAAGGACATAAGTGACAGCACGCTAGCAGAAGCTTAATGTCATTTTGCATCTCCATTACGCTGGGCTTTATTGAATAATACCTCAAACTTGTGCAGCGCTGACAGTCAGCTGTACGTTAGGTGAAATGACTGCATGCCACACCCACTGTTTACTTTACTGGATTTATCTGACGTGCTGTTCATAAGTCAGTGAAGAGTTTTTACAAAAGGTTAAACATACGGCTGAACAGAAATCTCAAGTAAGCAAGTCTCTTTTATTAGCTGGTGGCCAAATTTAAATGGCTGGTTTTAACTCTTGTTGCCAAGCGTCCCACGTCGTCCCGTTTAAGGCGGTGTGAAATCTGCAATATTCCCATGTAATTAACATGCAATTAACATAAAAAACTGTAAATATAGTTCTTAAAATCCTCATACTGTGCAATTTGTGTCAGTAGCACTCCAAAGGTTACAATGTGATCCAGTGCAAAAAATTATAATTGAAAATGAATCTGATATCTGCCACAATTCTGCAGTGTTTATCGTGCCGTATTGTGTTTTTGTAATCATATCTCATATAAAACTTTGTTTTCTGGGCACTGGAAAGTGTAGCATGCCTCATGCTTTGGAAAGAGTGGATTTAAAAGACCAAGGTCAGCAGAAAATGGTGAGACGGGGGGGGTTAAGGGGCCATTGGAGCCATCCATTGTTTAATAGGAAGCAGTTATTTCCTTTTCTATCTTTATAGATTCATTACCACCACCTGTAAATATTATGATATGAATAATATGACGTGTGCCAATGTCTTGCTTAAAAATAACTGTATCTATACTGGTTATTTTTTCACGTGAGATCGGCGCTGTAGTTTAAAGAAAGCCCCGGCGCTATCCTAAATAACCCGCTCTCTTATCATGCCGGTGAAATTATTATAGTTTTCATTTTGGAATTGCTGTTTGAGTCACAACTCTAGCCCGAAGAGACAAAGGCTAAAGGTCACGTGCAAGTGCTTTCCAGGCGTGGATGCGGTACACAGGTATGGTATGGCAGTCGTGTGATAGTAACATGAGCCTGAACAGTAAATGTGCCATGAAGGCTGAAGAATGTGAGTCCGGGGCGCTGCGCTGTGCTGAGGTGCCAGTCAGTGCGTGCAATCATGGATCCAGCTGATCATGGATCCAGCTGATCATGGATCCAGCTGATCATGGATCCAGCTGATCATGAATAATAAAATCATGACAAAGGCAGCTGAATTGTTATTTTTTATAGTTTTTCATTCAACAGCAGTGTCTTTTGATCTCAACAGTCATTTGTTCAACTTGCAAGGCCAACACTGAAGTATAGACTTTAAATATTTTCAGGAAAACTGTTGATATGTTTAATTTACAAAAGAGGCCTATTCTTCCCTTTATCACTTTCTAAACACAAGAACTGAAGGAAACTGTCTGGGGGAGAGGTCGTAAGAGGTCGTAAGAACTATAAGACCATTTGCCCCCCCCACAGACACACACACACACACACACACGCACACAGTTTTCTGTAAGCATCTTCCATTTGACCTCCAAACTTCATTGGCCTTTGAGCCGCAGCCACTTGACTTAAGTCAACATCGTACCAACATCACACAAGTGAAGGGGAGCAGACTAAAGCCTGGAGCTGTGAACACAATGCAGTCCTCACGCCGGCAGCTTGTTTGTTTACATGTGGCCTGAGATAATTAGCCCAGGAGTAATGACTCCTCTCTGATGACAGCCGCTGAAACCCGATGCCCCCGTGTGACATGCTCTCCCCGTCACTCTCCCCTGCCCAACAACTGCACTCCGGTTATTTTTTGCCCCGGCTGCTAGCTGGGCTAGCCTGGCGCCAGCTCCTGGGACCCAGTGAGCTAAGGGGTTGACAGGGCCAACACTGCCATTCGCCCCTTAACCTTCCATGCTTTGGCAATGCATTTGCATTCCCCATGTACAAAAATGAATGAGTGGTGGTTGATTCCCCGCAATCTACTGTCTGCTTGCAGCGAGGAAAGCAAAGAGTTTTGTGAGATGTACACAAAAGACATTTCGGCCATCGACTTTTAGATGGTGATGTGATTTATTTGTGCCTTATTTTTTCAGAAACGATACATTATTATTTTTTGTTTGTTCATGATTTACCTTTGTGTATCATCTCAGTGCAGTATTTAATGGATAGGTCTGGGTTCTATTTATAGACTGTATATAAAAGATATACATCACAGTGACATCACCTGTTTGCCATCTTGCTGTGGTTTGAACCTGGATGCGATGAGCAAGCAGGCGAATGCGGTTAAACTCACACTCACTGAAGCCGCTGCAGACCATAACGGCCAGCCGGCGTGTTTCTACTGCTGTTCGTGCACAAAAGCACTTTTGTGCACATGATATTTTAACATATTTTAATAATGTCAAGACTTAGCAATGCATCGGAAATAAAAACAATAAAATATTTTGCAATATTTAGCATTTTTACCCCAGAGTGCCTCAAGCGCTCTGGCCAGTGTTCATCTAGTGAATGCAGGCTGTCAGTTCATTGTTTCCCGCCGCGTGTGGAGCGCCCACAACCTGGAGGAGGCTGTAAAACTCTGTGAAAGGAGTCCAACACGGCTCGATGAGTCAGCGAAGCTCACCTCTGACAGCGATACCGAGGGGAGTTGTTGAGGATTGCCAGAACCTTTCCATCACTAACCACTTCTGTTCCTGAAACTTTCTTTGAGGTTGATCTAACATTGTTGGGCTGGGACGATGAGCGAATAAGCTCTCACACAGTGTGAAAATGTAATCAAAGAGTTTATCGGAGGGAAAGTGTCATTTATGGCGCATTGATAGCTTATAACCAGCTGTTATTGTCTAGCTGTCTGTGGACAGGAGAGTCGCGTGGCCGATCTGCTGAAACTCAGGAACTGCAACAAAATTAATAATAAATAAGGATGTTTATGCACGTTAGAGCCCAGATTTTAAGTTCAGGAGGCGGGGCTTGAGGTGGAGAGGAAGAGGATGAGGTGGAGAGAGAGTAGTGGCAGATGAAGGAGGAGAAGTGATAATGAGAACTATATGACGTACAATTGTTAGATAGTCATATATAGTTTAAAAGAGCAACTTGTGATCTTCAAATTAATCCGTATGATAATTGACACTTGACAGTGTCAGTGAAATATCAAATTAATGATTCTGTTAATGTTGTTTTTGGAAATATCAGCTGAGATTAACATCATCAGGTGCAGAAACCTGCACAAATCAGACAAAATCAGAATTTACGATAAAGATGACGGTAAAATTATTAATATCAACTTCTAATGTGTTCAATACACTAAATTGCAGCCTAAAAATGACCCGTTAATTAGTTAACCACATAATATATGACAATCTAAACCAGTGAAATCATAAAGCACCATAAAACACAGAGTACAAGAAGAGAAAGGGAACAACAGCGACAAAACCACTTCAAAATCTCTCAGGTTCCAGAGGGCGGCACACTGGGACGGGGCTTAACGAAGGCCGCGTGGCTTGAGCTTCCTTTAATCTAAAGCAAACAAGCACAACGTGGCGGCCGTGCCACCCTGGCGTACTGCAGCTTTAGAGAAAAAACAATGATTTTCCCCGAGCAGCTTCAGAGCTTTGCCGCCAGGCAAGCGCAAAGGCCTCACAATCCACTTGCAGAGAGTGAGGGACCTGGCCGGCTCCTGGTCACCGAGTCACCAAGCCAGGAACGCATTCAAAGATCCTGCAGGGTTCATGCGTCCTTTTCAAAACCTCCAACTGCTTCAAGCAGAGCTTCCCAACAAATCTGAAACTTTGCTTGGAGCTTCCACCTTAATCTAAATTTGGATGCGGTTACTCGAGGAGTTTTAGATGTCTCAAACGACAAGGAGTGGCATTGCCCAAGAAGCTAAAAGACATAGCATGCCTGCAAACACGTGTCCTTCTTTTGAAGATGATCCCATGTCTCCGGCTGTCTGTTGTCTTTCTGGTGCCCTGAAAATGTGTTCTTCACACAATTTAAAGAGAAGGCCACCAAACATGAATGTAGCGCAGATGCATTTCAGGAGTGTTTACTGAGCTTGTTGAGTGTTGTGTATTTTAAAGCAATGTATGATCCATGTTCACATGTAGAAAAATAGATGCAGTGTGCCTCAGTACAGCGTCACCCATGGGCCTCATCCATATATTTTTACATGTTCTGCCACATGAAGACTATTGGAGTTCCTACTGTATAACTTACTGCATATTCGTGGCCACAAAATGACAACAAAAATAGTTTATGCCCAGTGATTTATTTGGATGATCACTCCAAGTCATAATCTACTGTAGAAACTGGCACGGGGCAGGGATGTCCAAGCAGTATCTCTTTTCCTCTCAAAGGTTTAGAGGTTACATCCTTACTCTTGAAAGGAAAGGCAGACACTAACATTTTAAAGGCCTAAAGGACTGAAGGGTTGCCACTTGTGACCTCCAAATGGTATTCATTCCTTGTCGGTCTTGTGTGTGAAACATTTCTGTTGACACCCTGCAATGTGGCGTTGATGAGTTAATCTAGCAGCTGAGTGTGTCCTTTAACTACTCCCGGCCCCCTGCGGATTTTCAGAAGAAAAACAGCCCTTATCTCCACGGGAGAGGGGCAAAACAAGGGTCCTGGTGGCCGTAAATTCACAGGATACCAGCACAAGCACGACAAAGCGTGGCCTTCCCTGTGATCATTCTGAAGTGAACTGGTTTTTCGGGTCCTGCTCACTGAGGGTAACTGAGGATTTGGGGAGCATTCTGGGTCTTGTGTTGCAGTTTTAATACGTAAAACAACTCCCCTCTCTGAGTGAGACTGCAGAGGCTGCGCTAAAAATCTCAGGTTTGGAAAAGGTTTTCAGGAATTCACAACTGGTATTGCCCCGTCATTCCTGAGCCACGTCTCCTCAGCCTGCAGGTCCCAGAGGATCCAACAAGACCGGCTAGCTTTACTTTAACCATCCTGGATGCGTTCCAAGGTTGTCTGAGATCAGGACAACAAAAATAGGCTTAGAGTATGCTCAGCCCTGAGTTTGAAATCCACACTAAGGCTCACTGCCTTATTGTATGTGTGGGCCGCTCTGCGGATATCGCTTACTTCTCCGAAGCATCTTGTAACCTGGGCTTATTAGACAGCCTTAATAAGGATATCTGACAGCTGAGGCAAGTTCTTCTCGAACCATACCGATGTAAGTTTTAGCATAGTGTCGAGGAGGCCGCTTTGACATCATAGACCGCATGACTGGAAATGTTTCCGTCGGCAGAAGCGTTATCACCAAAAGGGGTTGACTAATGTTGCTTCTTGGTCAGAAGAAGCATGTCATAGCACAACACCTTCTCAGGACAAATCGCAGCGTTATTCCCACGCACTGAGTCTAAGCAGGGGAAGGTGTTGCATCCCCGCATGACCTGCTGCTAAATGAAAGCTTTTTATCTGCTTCTGAATAATGAAAGTCACATTAAAGCAATATTACATGAACATGAAAAAGAACCTACTCATATGGAAGTTCCAGTCCAGTGACCATCTATGTCTATTTTTCATTGTGGGAAAGTCCAGCTCATCCTCAGCAGGGGTCCTGGCTCAGAAGGGGAGGGTGAGGTTGCATGCGAGCTAGATCTGAAGGCGGTAACGACCAGTGTATTCTTTCACACTGACAGCTTCTCTGACATCTTGGAATTTATCTCTTGCAGCAGATTTTCATGGGCTTAAGACAGCGGCCCATTTTCCTTATGGTACATCTCACTTACTGTATGGGCAGAAACAGCTGTAAATGGAGACCCAAGCGGGGGGGGAAGAACAGCACATTTGTTTGTGCTTTGACACATCGCGGCTACAAGAATGAGCAGCATCCTCCCAAGGTCCTCTGGAAGTGCCACAGTTTGTCTTTACACGGAAATTGATTTGTTTATGTCAAGCCAAAGATGCAGTGGACTCCTGAAGCCTGCAGGGTTTCTTACTGACAGTTTGTCACCTCCGAGGCAAAGGTGAATGGCAAGTGTGGCGCTATCAACAGCCCTAGCTTATTAGCTCGCTGCTTTGACACTAGATCCTGAAGGCTTATTATGAGGGATGAGTAATGTGAGCCAGAATAAATCAATCCAGCCCCGTCTTATAAAAGTCTGTTAAATCAGCGTGATGTCTTAAAATGCAAATTATGCACACCCTGGAGGAAAACTGAAAGGAAACCAGCAGAGGCAAGAGGGTAGTGTAAATGTTGGAATTGTACAGTGAAGAAGGTAAATGTGAACACAAAGAGAGCAGGCTGACAAAACAACCGACGCAAAAAGGAAAATGGAGCAGAAAAAAAAAATCGCCTTGATGCAGTTTTAGAAAACCTCTATCTGTGTGCTTTTGAATCATTTAGCGCCACGTTTTCTTAGGAAGTATAAGAAAATGTGGAGTCCATCAATCTTTGCAACCACACTGTTTGATGCAAGTAATGATTACATTGCACTCAGTTAAAAAGTTCATTTATTGAAGCTGTGATATTTTGCAGGTCCTCTATACACACTTATTAGACTTCTCGTTTCCATGCTTTTCAGCTTTCATAGCGATGATGGCCAAATGCCAAAAAAAGTGAAGACGGCTTAATTTCTGTTGCAGCCCAGTTGTTCTTGTCTTTAACGCACAGACACTCAAGACACAACTTGAGCCCATTTGTTATCTGTTGCCGCCACACAAGTTATTTAGCCTGTCAGCAGAATGATAAACTCTCCCCTGCCATGGGTGTCACTTTGACAGCTAGCTCCTGCATTAGCCAATAAACCTACAAGGTGGACGGGAATGAAGAGTTTCAGCTCCGAAATTAGACTTTCAGCCTCGCTGACAGCTGACAGCTGCACTCACACAACGATCAATAACTGAAAATGAAAATTAATTATTGTGCTTTTTTTTTTTGAGACCACAAGGTTGCCTAACCGTCAGGTTTGAATGAACGTTATCGGTTTTACAGACTGGAGCTGACTCAGTAACCATCAGCATAAATTTACTGCAGTAAACCTCCTTTAAATATTTCCATAAATTCTTTGGTTTACTGTGAAATGCAGTGAGCTGTGTTCAGGTGGGTTCTGGATTTTGTACACAGAGAAGACTTTGTGCTTGGTACCGCCATTATTCACAGTTAACCTGACATTATAGGACGTCTTTATTGGAGGTCAGAGTTGGGCGTGGGGTTGAAGGAGGGTCGGGGCAAAGAGTTTTGTCTTGTGCATATTTTAAAGCATGTTCATTTCAAGCTCTCAATTTATTAAAAAGTGCATTTAGTTTGCAGGGTGAACACATAACCAATGCCTATTAGACTTGTGTTTGTATTTTGGGATGCAGCTTAAGTAACACAGTTCCTAATTGCAAAGGCAGGGATGTCAGTGGCCTCATCACTCAATACAACTATAATGGGATGTTTTGACAGTGACCAATAGCTTAGAAGTCCCTGTCTTTCATGATGAGGTGATTTCTGGGATCCATGCTTTTAGCCCGGGGAGTAAGTTGTGCGTTACTCTTCATGCTAGCTGAGTGTGGAAATTGCCACCTCTGACTGATTAGCTTCCTGTCACCAAGAGGTTATGAATGAACTGCCCTTCTTCGAGCTCCTTGGGATGTCCTCACATGCAAGAAACCTAAGAAAGTCCATTGCTCCACTTTAGCGGTCTCTGATTTCTCCCAGTGCGAATCTACAGAGAAGTGGACGTGACAGCAGGAACACCGAGATTTAAAGCAGTTCAGTCTAGATTCATCTGCAATTCAATTTCCTCCTGATTATTATTATTTATTTTGATGAATAATGTTCAAACATTGAAATAGTTTTTATATGATTTGGGAAAACCAACATTTATTTCTATGAAAATTCCCTGCATAATTTTAAAACAACAAGCCAGCGCCGAAGACTAACTACCTCACATGTGGTACAAAGTTGTCTCGTAAAGTTTGAGGAATGGCTTATGGCATTACCATGTTCAGCTGTTGCTTTACTTTAAAAATGTGCAGAATGCCCTCTCTGTTCCTGTAGGCACTTTGAATAAAAGTGTCCATCAGATGGCTAACACTCTGAGGAATAGTTAAGCTCACATATGTGGAAAAGAGTTGGACTGGGCTGTCTCTACTTGGCAAGATGTCACGGTCCTGCTCTGTGCATTTGCTGTGACCCCAAATCTGGCTGCTGCTTTGCTTTCCATGCATTCTGTGGTACTACTGCTGCTGCCGCTTCCCCCCCCCAGCTGGCAGCTCGGGCTGGGACAGACACCAAGCTGAGGTCTGACCCCTGCTGACAGAAATGAGGTTTGTATTTAAGACCTGTTGCTGGGGTATTGCATTTAACATTAGCTTCTGGTCCAACTCCAGCCAGTTAGATACAGTTTGCCTGATCCAGCATGAAGTGCTAAATTGGTTATTGCTTTGAAAAATGTTGCCACGAGGTGAGGGATTAAAAAAAAAAGGAAGGCATGAAGGAACTGTTGCACATGTGTCTGTGAGTGTATAGCCTTGTGCACATAGAAAAGATTATATTAATGTGTACATAGTCGCCCTCTGTGCATATGTTATGCTGTGAGTGTATGTGCATTTGAATATGTGTGTTGTTGCCATGGTGTCAAACAGTAAGAGACGTTGTTGCTGACTGATTAGCCACCTGCTGGAGACACGGGAGGCCCCACGGGGACACGGAGAGGAAACAAGAGTTGGGACAGAGGGGGAAGATAAGAGAATTAGGGTACCCATCCACACGCTGAGGAGCACATCTCCTTCATAATCACTCAGCTAAGTGTCACAGTGTGGCACTGAGCTAATGAAACCTGGTGAATGCAAAGCTAGACCGCTATTATAATTGGCAGTTTTCCCATCTTCTGCATGCAAGTTTAGCTTTTTACTCCACGTCTCTGCCAAACATGCCGGGCACTGTGATCGTGTTACTGACATTCATGTAATTTACAATCCCCCAAAAAATAATACGTGGAGCAGAATTTTCATGATTTACACTTTGCATAGACAAATTCTATATTTGTCAAGTTTCCATGATAGGCTTTCAGAATTCATATTTGCACTGTCATCAAAATATAAAAGAAAACAGACAGGTTCAATATTCTTATAGTAGCACTAAGCCAAAAATAAGAAGCATACAAAAAACAAACAATATGCTACACTATACTGACGCACAAACATGATACACTATACTGACTCACAAACATGCTGCACTATACTGACTCACAAATATGCTACACTATACTGACTCACAAACATGCTGCACTATACTGACTCACAAACATGCTGCACTATACTGACTCACAAATATGCTGCACTATACTGACGCACAAACATGCTACACTATACTGACTCACAAATATGCTGCACTATACTGACTCGTAAACATGCTACACTATACTGACGCACAAATATGCTACACTATACTGACGCACAAATATGCTACACTATACTGACGCACAAATATGCTGCACTATACTGACTCACAAATATGCTGCACTATACTGACGCACAAATATGCTACACTATACTGACGCACAAATATGCTGCACTATACTGACTCACAAACATGCTACACTATACTGACGCACAAACATGCTGCACTATACTGACTCACAAACATGCTACACTATACTGACTCACAAATATGCTACACTATACTGACGCACAAATATGCTACACTATACTGACGCACAAACATGCTACACTATACTGACTCACAAACATGCTACACTATACTGACTCACAAATATGCTGCACTATACTGACTCACAAACATGCTGCACTATACTGACGCACAAATATGCTGCACTATACTGACTCAC
>VUQK01031688.1:6567-18826 GCA_015106715.1 Bujurquina vittata
ATTAGTGTGGTTTTTGTGTTGTGTGGGGGGGGGGGGGGGGTCGGGTAGTGTAGGTAACATGGGTAAACAATGTCCTATTTGCTACAGGTGCACATAGTGAGCACAAGATAGTCACAATATAGTGGGAGATGAAGAATGGAGAGAATGAGAAGGTGATTGAGGACCCCTGGTGGGCAGAAGAGGAATGACAGATTCTGTGTTAGTGACGCAACACTGTGTGAAATAATGCCTTAATGATGAAATGCATAAACTAGAAGAGTAGGTGAAACACAGACGAGGTAACAATAACATTAAACTATCACTGCCTGAGAAATTTAATCTACCAGTCACACTAAAGTTGGAGATACATGTTGCTGAGGCTTTTCCATATTTTGTGCCTGGTCAATATTAGATATTTTCATTTTGTGTTATAGGGCCAGGACCTGAGCCAGCTCCACAGAGGGCCTGATAAGTGTTCTGAAGTCTTCTGCACTGATGCTCTTCCTATTCTCTAGAAACGCCCAAACCACCGCCTACAAATCCAAGCCAATGAGGACATTGCCAAATTCATTGAAGAAGTGAGTAATGTAAAAGATTTGTAGCAGCGCTTTAGTATGTTTCCTTTGGTATATATAACATTTTTTTTACAGTTTTTATGACTGCAATATTATCAGAGTGTTATACATGCCTGTGTTTTCCCATTTAGAGTCTGTGTGCAGCAGTCTGTGACCCCACAGCTCCTCCTGTGTTTACAGTTCGTGAGCACTGAAGTGGTCCTTGAAAAGAGGTGATGATAGAGGTGGTGGAAGCAGCTCCAAAGGGAGGCCTACTGGATATGTTTTTTGCTTATTCAACATGTGTTCATTTTATACCAGAGGTTTTAAGACTAACTGATTTACTTATGTGATCTTGTATTTTTTTAAAAACGACATGTGGGTTTTAATATATGAATCTTATCAGACAGATTTTTTTGATCATTTTCTAGCCAAGGTTAGTCTTTCTATACATATATTATGGGGCAACTGTGTCCATGATGTATTAGGTCCAGGTAGCACTTTATTGAGGGTCATGCCTACATGTGTATCAGAAATACCAAGGAAAGTCACTGGCTGAAACATGTCCTTTTCTTTTTTCTGCTTTGCAACATTAAAAACATTATGCAATGTGAATGCTGATGTCATTAATAAATTTTGGCGAGCACTACTGATTTTTCCTAAAATATGTAAATTGGACTTCTTTAAGCCTCCATCAAAGGTCTGCTCTTATTTCTAAATTTTATGTCTATACTTTAAGTATCTATGTATAACCCCAGGCAGCACGGCGGTGCAGTGGTTAGCACTGTTGCCTCACTGCAGGAAGGTCCTGGGTCCTTCACCCTTGCACGCAGATTATCAGAATCTTTCGGTGATATTATGCACTGTAGAAGATGAGATATTTAAAATCGTCACAATTTTATGTTAAAAACTCTTCCGCCCTTTTGTTGCCCCTTTCCCAACTTTTGGAAATCTGTCACGTCAAATTAAAAATGAGCTAATATTTTTAAAATATGGTTTGTATAAATTATTGCATTCTGCTTTTTATTTACATTTTAAACAATGTTCCCAACATTTTTGTAGCTGGGTTCTATTTAGAAGTTGAACATATCCCAGACCTTCATACTGCTGCCAGCTTAGAAATTTCCTATAAAAGAAATTTCCCCCCTTTTTTTGAATTTTAGAAACATTTAAGACTTATTCTATGAATAAAATGTAATCTTTTTATTGTAAAATTATTGTAGTTTAAGCTATTTATATCATTGTACGGATTTAGGCACATGTTAACATTAGCAGGATACAATGAGCGTTCTGTTATTCATGCCAAGTATATTATAAGTAAGTATAAACTTAACTCTAAAACAAAATGAGTCCTCTGATCTCACAGAAAGCTGCCATGTTACCCATGGCTAACAAGCTCCCTGAATTACTTCCTCAACCGTGAACTTTAACCATTCATTATCATCCAACTCAAGTGAACTTTGACCAAATGGGTTTTCTGTGTTGTCTAAGAAGTAACTTTTTAGCTCAGAGAAAAGCTGTTTATTGTCTGTTATTCTAGTTGGATTGATATTTTGTGTTGATATGAAAGCCTGTGGATGAATAAACAAGAGCTTTACAAGATCTGGGTAAGGTAAGAGGTCACAGATGGAAATGAAATGCAAAATCTGAATCAAACGTGTTCATATTGACCTTGATTTGCTTGGAACAATAACACATGGATTCGGCAGTATTCAACAGCCATACTGTTTTCCAGCATGTTAACTTTCCCCCTCTGTGACAGATGAGGCAGAACATGTTTCAGGAGGGGCTGTACCATGTATTTTTTAAGGAAACACCCTCACCACACCCCCAAACTGAGGTTACCAATAACGGGGAGCTGAGCAATGCCAGGATTCATCGTTGGTTTGGGACTGTGGTGAATACTAGACTTTTAGTCAGTGGGGTAAGAAGCTACATTCTTGTGCTCACCCAAACTATTAATATCCGGAAACTTTAAAACTGCCCGCCCTTTACTCTGCATTTCCCCTTAGGTGGTTCAAATCCTCAGTGCCTTAGCTTGCATACTAACCACAATCACCCATGCATGTGTGAGTTACAGCTGTGCGGTCTCCATGACAATACCAGCATGGTCAAGCATATTTGTGAGTCCACATCTGCTTCAGCTGACAGTAGAAAATTTCTGTTTCCAAAGAGAGAAACAGAGTCAAACAGCAGGTCCTGTCTGTTTTATTGTTACAGTATGTGGCTGCTGGAGGTCTGGCAATGGAGGTTCAAAGAAAAGCAAATAAACTGAAGGTAAAAAGTTTAAGAAATTCTTGTGTAACTCACTTTTTTCCTCCCTCATGTTATGAACAACCTCACTTAATTTGATCAAACAGATCATTGCTCTGATGGGTGTGAACGTCTTTAGTCTCGTGTTTGGATTCTCGGCTTTGCTGGCCAACGGTATCAGATCTGCACAAGCTGTCACACTCACATACCAACAGGTAATTCAGCACTCCAGTAACTAGGCTGGAATCAGTTTTCTTTATCATGGAGGTCCTGTAAAAGCCTTTTTTGTGGTTTCTGTTCAGCATGCCGAGAAAACGTCCTCACGTTCTCTCTTTTCTACCTTTTCCCCACCAGCGTTCTGGTTCTTATGTTGCAAGGGCAAGCTCCATAGTGTTCACTGTACATTGTTTCTTTGCATCGTTCTACATACTTTTCCTCTCCTGGAGGGGCCTACGTCGCTACAGTCCCCCCCATTTTCAGGTTTACAGCCGTGTCTCACAGGTAAATACTGGAGGTATAAAAAAAGAATAACCTGAGACTAAGAGAAATCCGTTGTTATTAACTTGCTGTGACTTCCAGTGTACAAGACTGCTGGACATCAGGAATGCAGTTTAATTCTGTCAGCTTTTTAGGACATAGTGATAGATATTGAATTATTCCATGGGTATTCACTTGTGAATTACTAAAAATTAGTCTGGATTATCACAGTGTTTGATTTCCTTTCCTCTGAATGCTTTTCTTGACAGGATCTGGATGAAACCAACGGGCCTCTCTTGGAAGAAGCGGAATTTAATCTGTGAAACTAAAAGACCTGAAATCTCGTCCTCAGATTTCCCATGCTTGCACATTGTCTGTAAACTTAGTTACTGTTATTAAATTGTTTGTGCAATCCTGATATAATAGTGCTGCAGATATGATAAAAACAGGAGCCTATCTTCCAGACAGCCATCCATGCTCACACTCACACGCAGGAGCAATTTTGAAACACCAGATAATCTAACATGCATGTCTTTGGACAGTGAGAGGTAGCTGGATTATGCAGAGAGAGTCCACACAGACTCCACACAGTGAATATATTCATACTCATATAGTAAACATTTCCATGTAAATGTGTCAATAAAATTTAGCTTTAAAAAATTAAGAGGCTTTAATGTTTAAACTGCTGTCATGTTGTTTGGATTTTCTTTAATAACTCAGATGTTATTGTGTTGAGGACAGTAGAGGGCAGCATTGGCACTGATTTTTTCACATTATAGTCCAGTGTGATATTCTGATTTACTGCAGCAGCTCAGTGTAAAACTGGAGAATGCATTTTAGTTTATAATTTAAGCTTCCAGACATGAATATTGGCAGGACTCTGGATACCAACTTGTTGAGTGATCTAATGAAAGAGCAACATGTTCTCTAATTGTAATCTAGCCATCACTGACTTTAAATAAATGTTCCTGTTGAAAAAGCTTGCAAGAATCTGTTCATTTTTCTCCCCCCTGGATATGTTTTCATTACTCTAAATGGGATTGTGAGCATCACACGTGAACCCCGACCCTCGTCACAAACTCAAGATAAACTCAGAAATGGGTCCTCACATAAATATATGTATATCTAATAGTTCCTATTCCTGTGTGTTTTGTAGTAGAGGGTGTGGTGTGTCTGAGTATTTCAGTGATGGAGAATATAATTAGGAATTTAAACGAAGGTCATAACACCACTCCTGCAGCAAGAACTCTCTCTCTCACACACACACACGCATGCACAAACATGCGCAGACAGATGTATGAGTGGAACTCCTGCAGCAAGAACTCTCTCTCTCACACACACACACGCATGCACAAACATGCGCAGACAGATGTATGAGTGGAACTCCTGCAGCAAGAACTCTCTCTCTCACACACACACACACACGCATGCACAAACATGCGCAGACAGATGTATGAGTGGAAAAAAATCATAGTGCTGCTACTTTCTCACGGCAGTTCTGGCTAACAGCTTCCAGCTGTTGCCTGGCTGGGAGAGCTGCTATGGGAACACACCGAGTACAAAGACTAATGTGGCATTAATTAGTAAATGGACATAGAAGTAGTACAAACCAAACCAGGATGATAAAGCTGGGTGTCCTCACAGAAACTGACACTGGGTTTGTGTGGTAGAAACCACATACCATCACAAAGGATCACAACTACTGTTTGTGTGTTGTTGGCCTGTGTGCTAGCCTTAAAATAGGAGCGCACACAAGTTGAACACACATTTTGCCAGAATTCTGCATCTCATGCCAGAATTTACACAAAGGTGGATTTTTCAGTGGATGTCAGTTAGCAGCAGCAAATTAAAATGGTTAAATTAGGCAGTTTAACTTTGTGGTCTGATGAGTAATAGCTCCTCTGTTTGGAGTGCATCTTCCCTTTGACCCACAGGAAATCCTCTCAAAGGGGCAGAAAGGAGGGAAGTAAATTAAGCTCGGATGTTGAGCGAGTGAGTGTGTCCGGACGAGAGGAAGCGGTGACCACATGTTGGGATTCCCTTTGATACAGTAAGTCTGGCCGATACTATGACCTTTCAGCTGAACGGCCTCAAAGTATCTGATCTGAGCCACTTTGGAGGAAGGGAATGGAAAAAGTGAAAAAGGTGGGCAAGAAAAGACAAAACAAAACAAAAACAGACCACTTATCTTGAGAACATTCATCAATAATTTATTTTCTTACTCTCGAGAACCACCACAGCTCCTCATCTTGAAAATTTCATCATCAATTTCCAACAACACAGTTTTGAAAAATGCAAAGTTACTATACAAATCCTTATTACAAAAAAGAATAAATTAAGTGTGGAATTAAGTTATTTTTTAATCAATTCCACATTTTTTTTCCTACAACACCTTTAATGTATTGTTTCAGTTGAACAGAACTGATAAAATTGAGTTACATGCTGTATTGTCTGGTAGAGGAAGTGTTCTACTATTAAACTGTCTGTTAAAATAAGCTTCATTTTGCACATCTGGTATTGAATCTATTGATAACAATGAAGAAATGTCTAGATCCTACATGACAAAGCAGTAACTGGTCATTTTGTAGCACCTGAAAGGGTCGTTACAATGTCTGAAACTTAAAAAACAATACTGATTCATATAAAATGGAACATTGTTAAAACAATGAATGTGAATGTTAAAAACCCCACAAAACCTAACAGTGGCCCATCGGTACATACAAGGAAAAGACTGGTAAAATAGTTAGTTCATTTCTCCTGGAGTATTACAAAAACCTCATACATTAGTATGGAGCACAGGAAATATGTTTGGAAAAATGAAGGGAATGGATGTCACACTTCTTCACAATGGGCTCAGAGGTCAGAGATTACAACAAGGTCAAAATGGTAATTTATTTTTTTGGTGCAGGACAACACTGTGGGATAAAACATGCTAATGTTAGCATGAAGAAGCTAGGCGCTGTCTTTGGGGTCTTCATTTCTCAGAGGATCTGCAGGGCATGCGTGGGATTTTGTGCCTGGCACAGAAACGTTTCAGAGAGAAAAGCAAGATCGAACTTAACGAATACACTTGAGTAAAGACGTCATATTAGGTGGTAACAGCAATTACTGGCTCCAGTTCTGCTTAAAGACTTATTAAATTTGACCAAGCTTGGGATGAACAGCTCTCCAAGAACTAACCATGCAGGAAGTGGGCTAAACCTTCTTAATAAAATATTGTAGAAAGGGGCAAAACACAACAACTCACAGCAGTCCATAAGGGAAATACAAATGAAAGACATACCGTTCCTCTCATACCAAAAAGCACAGTACACCTTTTATCCAGTCTAAATGGTGCTATGGTCTGTCAGTGAGATTCACAATGTGTTTTAGAACAAAATGACATTTGGTTCATTCAGATTTTAAAAGAAACATTAATTTGCAATGGAAACGGTTGTCAAAGGAAGAGAAACAGATTCAAGGCAAGCTTAAAAAAATCCAAAATCATTTATTTTTTACAAAACTAGATGTGCTTTTCTAACCCTGTTCTGAATATTTGATTGATTTTGGATGCGTGAGAAAATAATTCTGTTTGAGTGGGTTAAAGAATTTTTGTGTTAACTATAGCTTTTCTTCCCTGACAATGGGGTTTTAATTATTTTAAGCCTGAAATGAAGAGAGAATTGCCCTTTAACACTTTGTGGTTACACACTGATATGAGAATACACGTACTGCCGGTCCAGCCCTCGAAGACACTGTTAATGTTGTGCTTTCAGACTTAATCATGTTAAAATACATTTGATTTCACCTGATACCAGATAAACGCTTGTTGGATGTCATCTGTCTGCTGTGCCTCGCTGTTATTTCACACTGTGGGGATGTAAAGGGGATTGTGTAGTTTGTAATGATTTCAGTAGTAAATTACAGTATTAATGTAAAGCACCAGCATGTTTGGAACAGATAAAGTAAAATGAGTAAAACACAGTGCCATAAAGGGATACTCAGCTTGGTAAGAGCTGGTGTAGAGCCAAGATCGAAGGTTTAACAACTGTCACTGAGCCACTGCAATATATAAATAAAATAAATGTAATGCCAAGAGCTGTCAGACATTTTTTTTTTTACTTTCAGGGGTTAATATAAAACAGTGTGAAAGCCTGGACCAACAAACTTCAGCCACAAAAAGTGCTGTAATGACTGTGACTTGATCTGCCAGAACATGACCCATAAATTACACATTTCCTCCAACTCTCCTTTACTCCCTGGCTCATACACCATGTGACCAAACATGCTGCTGTGGACAGAGAAATCTTCTATAGACCAGAGACATTAAAATAAACATGAAGGATGAAGTCAGGCAAAGAAGGCAAAGAGTAACACCAAACAACCACAACTCCAAATTCACCCTACCGTGATCTTTAAATTCCTGATTCAATTCACTCCATTGATTCAAACCAGTTCAAAGACTTCTACGAGGTTTGTTATTGCTATAGTCCTTATCAAGATCCAGACAGTGTCTCAGAAACCATCCTGGTATTGTCACTGTGAATTCACTCCAATACAGTTTTCACTTTTTCTTTGCGCCTGCCCAAGAACTCTGGGGTGATCAGTCTATCCAGAAACTGTCTGTGGTTGTGGATTGAACAGAGAACTGTTGAATGTTTGTGTCATTTTTTTTCTTTTTATAAATATGCATGAAGAAATAAAGAAAAAAAAGCAAACAATGTTAATGGGAATGAAACGCGACACAGTTCATTTGGGTCTGGGTTTTAAACTGGTGGCTCAAATCCAGCAGGTATCCTCTGATTGGGAGGCAGTGCACTGGAATAAGTCTGGGGGACCAAAGATGAATATGAAGCAGATCCTGGAATGGCCTGTGTTGTTTTTGCTGAGTTTGAGTTGCATGTGTGATATTTTTCTGTGCTCTCTCTTCCCATTGCTCACTTCCCATTGCCCTGTTACTTGTGTGCTGCAGTAGGTGAGTAAAGAACGGGCTCTGTGGTGCTGTAGGGTGACAGTTCAACAGCTGAGGTGGCACTTCTCAGTCTGTCCTGTGAAATCTGCCCTTAAAGAGCTGTGAGTAGTCTCTGCCCGGCTGAACTGTAACAGACAGGTCATAATAAAGAGGTGGTGAGATGTAGGCAGGAGGGAGGCTCATGTCCAGCCCGTCAGACTGCTCAGAGCAGGGTTTCTGCAGGGCTTTAAGGATGAGGTTGTTGGTTGTTTATGGGTAATCGTGAGGGACAATGGAGAGGCAGTAGGGGAGGGCAATGGGACTCTTCTAGGCCCCATAGGAAGGTCTCAGACCAGCGTTCCAGGTTTGGCCTTATCTTGTCCGTACCACTGCACATCTGCTAGTTCTGCACATAGGGGGCTGCTGAGAAAACAGCTGTCACTCAAAGTCCTGCAGAGGAAGAAAGACCAGAATCAGACCAGTGGCGGGGAAGCCTTTTACTGCAAAAGTAAATTTAAGTATGACAGCGTTTGTCTGCTATTGGGATTTTTTTGCTTAAACTTGGTCTGTGACAGTGCACGGTTAAGTATTCTTTATTAGTAAATCTCGTGAGCCGCAGTAAAGCATTAGAATCAGAACGAAGCAGAAAACATGCAAAAATCAGGCAGATAGAGGGAGGGAGTTTATGACACAGACCTCCACCATCAAAGAGCAGGAAATGAGAAATGAACCATCTACTGTCAGTGCCCCACAGATGTGCATGGGTTTATCATTTTATGGTATAGATTTCTATGAATTTAAAGTTGGACTAAATTTGGTCCTGATGTTCTGTAATAAAAGGTTTGCTTCAAATTCTATTGATTGTATTTTTCCAATACTACACTAAATTTAGACTACAGACGGTACCTCTATGCATCAGAGCTGGGCTGAGGGGGAGACTGACAGACGTCCTCAGTAGGAGAGCAGTCTGCTGTGCCTCTAAACCAGGAGACAGGACACACACATAAGGAAAGGAGGGTTAGTAAAGACAGAAAGATGGACAAGAAAGAAATGACAAACATTAAGCAATAAGATTTCCAAGAGAAAAAAAGGTCATCAGTGTGAGCTATCAAGAAAAACAGTGAAGAAAAAAATGTACATCAGTAAAAACATGAAGCGCACAAACAGAAAAACAGGATGGAAAATACAGACATATATGATCTGACTAAAGTCTGAAAAGAGTTAAAAAATAGTTTCGCATCCAAAATCACAGGCAATGACACAAAGAAGATCAGACACTCAAAGTCTGGGAGTGTGTTAAGAGTGAGTCCTGGACAAATACGGAGAAAGAAAAAGAAGCTGAGTAGCAGATGCAGTTTTCCCGAATATTCCCATCTGTCTTTAAACATCGTGGCAGCTTTTTCAGCCACCTTATGTGTGCTGGTGGGTTTCTTACCCGCTCTGCCAGTTGAGGATGTGCTGTGGGCTGCAGGGAGGTGTGGGTGTAGCTGCGTGTTCACTTGAGGGTGTCATACTCCTCTGGCTGTGAGGGGAAGCAGCTAAAGGAAAAATGAGAGTTAGTCAAGCGACACGAAAAGCAGAGGTTACAGTGAGGTGAAGGGCAAAACTGCACATGGGCAGTGTGTTTTTTTGTTCTGAGCTCTTATCTGTCCTCTTAAAGAGATTATTTATTCTATTCTAAAACTCCCCACACAGACATTCAAAGGTTAATTTTCACCCAAGTGAGAAAACTGGGTGGAGATGCAAGAATCCTCACGTTAATGTGGACGAGTTTAACATGTATGTGATGTGACCAAAGTCTGCAAGGCTACAGATCACAAATCCAGAAATTCAACATTTAAATAAAACTTTAACTGCTGAGTATTTAAAATTTTTATAAACATTATTAATGCATGAATAATTAAAAATAAATGTGATTTGAACTGCTGAACTACTTAGTAAGAGTTCTTAATCACAACTCTAATCTCTGAATGTATATGAATAATGATTTATTGCATGCATGGATCATACAGCAGGCAGCGTGCGGGTCTCATAAAATAAGGATTTGGAGTTTTGGTCTTCAAATCAGCAATGCTTAATAGTAAATTACTCACTAAATGCAACCAAGTCCTTAAACACAAATCAATTAGCTTTTGTTGGTACAGTGTGCTGTGTGTTAGTCTCACAATCAGTTTGTCAATACAATTCAGGTTACAAAGCGCCACAAACACAGTCGTCTCAGGGTGCTTAATATTGTAAGATGTTTTAAGACAGTTGGGGTTCTTGCTTTAAGCATGAGAAATCCAATGACTAGATGATCTCTTATTAGAAAATACTTGGTGGGAAGGAAGAACTCCCTTCTAACAGAAGCAGGTTCAGCATGGGGCAGCCAGCAAACACTTGGGGTTAAAGGTAAAGAGAAAAGACAAAAGAGGAGAATAGAGAGACCACATATATTTTCCTATCCAAAGCTGCAGCTTTAATGATCTAAGGGAAAAGCCTGCTATCTAGCTCAGGCAGACACCTTGAGCTATAATGCTCCACGTAAAACACCTCACTCTACTCATACCTTATATAAAACACACACTCCTAATTCAACAGTCTATTTGGGCCGCAAAATTTCCCGTCCTTCCCTCAAACACATCAATGCCACTGCTGCCCTACATCACTGCCTGCTGTTTTAACCTCTTAACTACTCCAACATCCACACGTAGGTTCCAGGGAGCATAATTACTTATTAATCCCACAGTTTATATGATATGCATTTGTAAGGGGTGACGAGCTTGATGCTAACTGTATTTTTGCTGCTGAAACACATCAATAAATTCAAAAGCAACTATTTACACTCAAGAAATTAGCTTAGGAAGTCCTGTGTACAAGACTATGTCTGACAATGCAGCAATATTTAAATCTTTTGATTATCAAAATCACTGTTATGAAGATGTTTTTTTAAATCAAATATGTCCCTGCCCACAAAGGAAATGTTTAATCTAAATATTTATGGAAAATTAATATAGAACTCCTCTCAGTCAGAAGATCTGAAGCTAAATGATACCTCAGTGGCTACAATAACATGAGGGGAAAAGGAATTCAAACTATGCTTTACATGTGGGGCTGGCCTCAATTTGTCTTTTTGTCCCAGGATTATGTGACAAAATGAGTGACACCACGAGGTTACTGCATGCCTTCTTGGTGCAGCAGGTAGTTTGTCAGTCTCATAGTTTCAAGAACATGAGACTGAGCCTCACACACAGCAAAGAGCACAGTGCCTCATGATAGAGTAAAGCTTCATTAGCTAAAAGCATACTGCTGATGTCATTTCACCTGTTTAAGATCAGGGTTAATGACCGTACCTACCTGGTGAGCCTTTGGCAAGTGTTCCTATTCTGCTTCCTCGACCATGTCCCAGTGTGCCGTGCTGTGACCCAGTCTCAGAGGATGTGGATCCTGAATGTGAGTGACTCCTCTCCTTTAGGCTCCCCGAAGATCTCTGATACCAGCACCGCAGTTCTTCAGATACTGCCGCTCTCCCACCTCCTCCGCCTCCACCACCCTCTCTCCCCAATGATGGAGTCCTTACGATCTGAGAGCGTGACGGTGTAAGTCGGCCGCTTCCCTCTCCTCCCTCCTCTCCCCCCCAAGCTTCTTTGTACAGTCCCCCAGCTGTGTAGGAACTGGAGGTCTTGAACTGAGCCTTCACACTGTAGTGGCCCTCCTGATCGCTCTCCAGGCTGCGGACCACCACCGGGTTGGGGCTGCCCTCTACATATAGAGGGTACTCTTTGATGCGGTACTGGGAAGAGGGCTGGCTCTGGCTGTGGAGGTAGACTCCATGGTGTCCCCCTCCCACCCCGCCACCACCTAAACCTCCACCAGAACCATTCTTAGCTGCCAGATTTGGCATTGAGCCAGAGTTAGAGGAACCCAGGTGACCTGCAGACCTGGAGGGGGAAGAATGCAAAGCAAAGAATGATACGTGTCAGTGTCATAGAAATAGTGTCACAGAAATATTTATTTCTTTACACGCACGCATACACACACACACACACACACACACACACACACACACACACACACAAACACACTC
>VUQK01031688.1:18846-28884 GCA_015106715.1 Bujurquina vittata
TCCACATTGCAAATAACACTGGAGCAGGTTGGAACCTGTAGGAATACACACACAGACACACGCAAACGCACACACACGAACACACACACACACACACACACACACACACACACAAACAAACTTACCTGTGCCTTTGCCTTTGCCTCTGCCTGGCTTTGGAGGGTGAATCTTCTCCCAGAGTAGAGTAGTTTGGATTACTGCCAGGGGGTCCACCAGAGGGGTAATAATGTTCTGAGCTGCTTTGGCTGGTGCAGGATGAACAGTCATCCAGGGGGTCAGAGCCATTGGAGCTGCGTCCTGGGGCCAGGAAGAAGTCAGGGCTGCCCAGGGTGTGCGGATGTGCATCAGGATCAGACGCCAGCAGTTTGCCCTGAGACTCAAGGCTGGAACTGCGGTTCCTAAAGTGCTGAGAGAGACTGTGCAGACGTGTGGGACTAATGTCCACTGACCTGTGAGAGTTGGCAGAAAAGCTGAGTGTAAAGGCTGGGCTTAAAAATCTACCCACTGATTTATTTAACACAGAAAGTATTGTAACATTTAGTAAATGGAAAAAGTAGAAGTAGAAGGAGAGCTAAAGTGAAAAAAGTCTGATGGCCCCATTTTACTTGGCTTTTTTGGCATTCTTTTAGTTACATGTTTTAGGTATAACAACTGACCTGGTGGAATGTACATAGTGTGGGGTCCTGGTCCTTAGGTCCGGGGTTGATGGCATGCTGGACTGAGAATTCCAGTTAGGGAGAGTCCTAATGGGGCTGCTCTGCAGAGAATTACTACCCCCTGCTTCTGCACTGCCAGAACTCGGGAAACGCCTGTGACTGACAGAGATGGAATAAGCTTCATTCATAATAGATGCTATTATTATCATCTCCATTCAAACAATGTATATAATGTCTATCCATTGACTTGCTATGTTTGCTGGCTGCAGTTTCTCTCTGCAATTCTACTTCTTTAACAAACTGCTATAACAATAACTTGAATGAACTACAGTAATTGCTGTTTAACTCTGATTAAATATAATAAAAAAATGCACAATGCTAAATTTTTAATTTAAAGACAAACTCACTCCTACCTGGAGTGAGATGAGCGTTTCTTGACTTTTTCATAGGGCTCATCCAGTGATGATTCACTCCACATCTTGGGTTTGATGGGAGATTTGTCATAGTCAGAGCGTGTGTAGTGCAGATGTCGCAGGCCATCCAGGGACTGCGGTGGAGGGGGGCGACTGTGAGATGGTGGTCGTGGAGGGAGCCCCTTATGAGGTGAAGCTACCGGAGAGAAGGTGGGGGTACCTGTAACTTGAGAATCATCTGAAAGAAAGTAATGATTGGACTGGGTCAGACAAAGTATCATTATCAGAAAAAATAAAAGCACAAGCATCAATGGGAACAATGTGAAGGATAGAAACTCACCATCATCCAAGACCAGTGCATCAGACAATGAGCTGTCTTCAGAGCCAATATTAGCTTCTACAAGACAGAAAAACAAAAACAAGAGGTTATAAAATCTGAAATCTTTTGCATCAGTGTTATTGTTTTCAGATCTTTATTATATCAATAGAGCAAAAATACTAAACGTTGCTAGACTCACTATACAATTGGTGGGTTTATCTAACAGTGCAGATAAGAATATTGCTGTCTGTGGCAATTACAGCAAACAGATATGACATAGATATGAAAGCAATTAGATTTTCCCTAAGTGAACAGGCAGTATATTGGTACCTTCTATGATAAGCGACGCTCTCTGCGTAGGCTTCTTGCCAGAGCGGACCCGGTACTCATTGATGGAGTTCTCAATTTCCTGGAGCTTCTTCAGTGCATTCAGATAAGAAGTCTTCCTCTGTTTCTTCAGCTTTTTACTGCTTACGTGAGGATCGCTGGCGAGACGCCTGGCTGCCTCAGTAATCTGTGACTGAATGGCAAACTCCCGCTCCAAACGCTCAAGCTCTTCCTCCTGGCAAATACACAAACACAATTGCAAACTTTGAGTGACTCAAGCACAAAGTTACTGGATTCAGGAACAATCCAAAAACAACAAGTGCTAGTTTGCAGAAACGGATTCAGGAGAACTCTCCCATGCAACATATTTCGGTTACACTCACACAGAAAACCCTGCCAGAGAAAACACACTACGGAAATCATTTATCTGCGCTGCAGCCGTGCATTTTCTCACAACTGGATAATCTCTATTGAGACACTCTGTCCCCAGTAATAACCTCTCCATTAATCCGTCCTCTTCTCTTCTACGGCTCTCCTGAGATTTGTCAAATGAAATAGGTGAACCAAGTAAAACATATACTGCATGTGATGCTTGCACAGTAAAATGTACATCAACATATTGCTACTGTTGAATAGTGTAGCTCAAACTTATGAACACGACAAGGAAACAAATTCATGGCAGTCCTGTGACACACTGTGTTAAGCTTGCATGTAATCACTTCACTGACATCGGTGCACGCACACACATGATTTCACTTGTCTCCAGAGAGACAGAACGATGATGTATTCACTTGGGTTGACTTCATAGCGGGCTACCTCATTTCTGAAGAATCCCTCTCACTAACAGTGGCTTCACACTACAGCCGAGTGGCTTCTGTTTCTGTGTGTCTACGAGTTTAAGGTGCTCCGTGATCATTTTGCTTGCGATGCGCTTTTGTGATATTGTGCCCCTGGCTTCTTTTCAAGCCATACAAACCTCTGTGGAACACACCCACACGAATGCCTGCACACATGCAGGCACACACACAATCCTACTATCACCACTTCCTGTGGTAAGAAACCGGCCAGGCTATATTTAGATGTTCTGCTGCTCCGGAAAATCTAACCGTGGCACAAAAGCGGCAGCAAGACAAAGCTACTTTACAAGATCGGGCCTTTCAGATTGCGGCCTTTCAGTTTTCTTTGTTACTTCAAAATTAAATTCTGAGGGACTAATTCATTTATTATTATGTGAATCCTCCTTCCATGCCATTTATGTATTATGTAGAGTATTATGTAAAGGATATCCATTCATTTAAATCTTGAGCAACTCTAGATTTGCTCTGCATGAGGTAGAGCCCCTAAACAACACTGCTGGTCTGTGCGGACCATTAACATTACAGCTAGTTTAAGAGGAGATGAACTCTCTAAACTAATTAACACTGACATATTCCAGCTGCTCCATAACACTGCCTAGTCAAATACATGCACGATTAGGTATTTATTTCAAACGCTGACTCTGCTAGATGACCTCATGATTTTATTTGGGGAGTAAGAGATTGGAGAGAGTGATAAAGTGCTAGTAAAATAAATGGGAGTTGTGGCCTCACCTCTCCCTTAGGTAGAATTTTCTGCTCGTCCAGTTTAAAGGCGGTACCGATCTTCCGTCTCACTGTTGGCGGCTCCTCTCCTGGATCGAGAGGATATTCCTTTGGAAGCTTTCCAGTCAGCTCCTGGAAAATATTAAGGAGAAGGAAAGAGGGTGGTTAGGGGTGTGAGGTCATTGAAACAAGGTTAGAAAGGATTTCAGTTTTCAAAATAATCACCAATTCTACCATAATTTTCACATACCGCCTCCCGTATGCAGATGCTCTTGAGTTCCTCTAGTCTCTGCTTTAGTGTTTCCTCCAAAGCTTCCTGTCTGGCCCTCAGGGCTGCCAGCATGTCCTTCTTAGCTGTCTGGGAGCTGTCCGACTCCTGAGAGCCTGCAGGGCGCAGACAACACATAAGGTAAAGACATGAGTCAGAGTAGTCTTCTGAGGTAGAATGTAGAGCAGAAGGAGAAATAATCTGTGCACCTGCTAGTCTCGCAGGATGTTTACAGGGAAGTGAATGGAACGTTTCGATAAGGAAACTGAGTTTTGGTGGCGTGTTTGCGAATGTGTGTGAGTGTTTAGAGGAAGGGGCAGTTTAGGACAAAGTCTGTGACGCACATCTCCAAGACCCTGAGGTGGTGCCAGTCTTGTTGAAAACAACACACACACTCCCACCCACACACTGTGTTTCTTGACGTTGCTTTCTCAGTGACCCCATGTGTTTCAGTGCAGATGGACACGAAAATAATTAAATCCACTGGTGAAAATGTTTTGTCAGAAAGCAGCTTAAAATAGCTGTCTATTATTTCAAGATAAACCACAATTACATTCAGTGTTTCTATTGATGTGCAGGTAAAAACAAACAAACCTTAGTGAAATACACTGCTAAAAGAAAACACTTAATCAGAGTATAGCATCAAGTCAAGTCTCAAGAACCTGAGGGGGAGGGGGGGGATTCCAGGAGACAGGCAGTTACTCTAGGACAGCTGGACAGGGCTGTAGACGGTCCTTAACTCATCAGCAGGCGTAATATCTGCTCCTTTGTGCAAGGAGGAACAGGATGAGCCCTGCCAGAGTCCTACAAAATTACCTCCAGCAGGTCACTGATGTGAATGTCTCTGACCAAAGAATCAGAAACAGACTCCATGAGGGTGGCCCCATTGTCAGACCCTATGCTGGTGCAGTGTGTGCTGGGTTCCTCCTGGTGCATGACAATGCCCAGCCTCATGTGACAGGAGTATGCAGGTAGTTCCTGGAGAATGAAGGAATTGATTCACCTGACCTAAATCCAACAGAACACCTCTGGGACATGATGATTTGGTCTATCTGACACCGCTGGATTGCACCTCAGACCCTCAAGGAGCTCAGTGATGCCCTGGTCCAGATCTGGGAGGTGATCCCTCAGGACACTACCTGTTGTCTCATTTGGACCATACCCCGACACTGTCAGGCATGTTTACAAGCACATGGGGGCCATACAAACTACTGAGTACTGTTGCTGCAATGAAATTTCAGAAAAATGGACTAAACCTGCCACATCATTTTTTCACTTTGATTTTCAGGGTGTCTTTGAATTCAGCCCTCTGTGGTTTGATAATTTTCACTTTCATCAATGTGGCATCCTTTCATTCCCAACACATTACCCAGTCCATATCAGTATAGATATCCAGCATGATTTTTTCCCATTGAGATCTGATGTTTTTTTCAAAGTGTAACAGCAGTATACATGCTCACGATCTGAAAGCTCAGCATGTTCAAAGGTATATTAGCCAACAATTTTTACCAACTATTTCCCAGCCATTAAGACCTTTAAAATGATCAGAGAAACTCTAAAATCTACGTCTGTCTATTTAGAAAGCCACGGTGATACAGAAATGAGACGTGTAACAGCTCCTGTTTATGTTATCGGGCTGAGACAACAGGAAACATCTAGTCAACAAAAAATCATCACTGTAACAGGACCACAACAAGAAGTGACAAGACACAGATAGATAAGAGGAATAAATACTGAATAATATGGCCTGAGTACAGAATTAGGGAAGTACTAAGAGGGAAAAGAAGGTTAGGAAAGACTATATGAAGAGAGAAAGGGAGGTGAAGGTGAAACAGGAGGAAGGAGCAAATCTAACTGAGGCAAGAGAGTTGAAAAGATGAAAAGTCCAAGCAGGACATTATTACTGAAAGAGAACTGTGTTCTTTCCTGGCAACAGTAATTGAGTCAGTGAAGTGTGAAATACCTAAAATAGCTACACTGCAGTCACGTACAGGCAGATATGCTAATCATAACTTATGCTACAGTAGTAGCGAACCAGGTTAGAGTCCTTCTGTTTCTCATCAGTGTAACTGCTCCACTCACCTTCCTAGCATTGAACACAGTGTATGTGGCTCTCTCTGTGTAAAAGGGCATTTCCCTCCCAACTCTAAGTTTAGCTCATGTACAAATCTTCCTGTCACTCTCATTACTTGTTAAGCACAGACAAGCATTGTTTTAAAGGCCATGCAAAAGTGTTCACTGACCCGCTGCCCCTTTCATTCCCTCACCCACTAAAATTAGAGGAGGCAGGGGCCTCTGGAGGATGAGTCTGTGTGACATGGGATCGGTGTTCTATACATACTGAAAGACATTGGGTGTGGTGTGAGCACAGTATATGTGTGAGAACATTCAACACAGAATCTCTGCTCTCTTTCCAGTGACAGCTGTTTCTGTCTCTCCAGCTGTCAACAGGATTCCTCATCATCAACACATGCAAGCACAGAGACAAATCTTTGTCAGAGTATTTCCGCTCGTGGTCATTTTCCTGTGAATCACACTCATAGCGAACACACACACTGACCTGAGGAGAGCAGACTGCCACTGCTGCCACTGATGATCTTGCCTTTGCTGCCCATGTTGGCCAGTTTGGATGTCTTCAATGTTCCTGTTTCTGTCAGGTCTATGGCAATCTCACTCAAACTCCTCGCTGCATGGATTTTTGACTGGACAGAGGAGCATGGACAGGATTTGTCAAACATCTTAACGCTGTTAACCTAACACTCCTGCTGACCATGACTTGTAAAATTTTAATTATTTAATGTGATCATATGTTTTGTCTTAAATCCTTGTGGGACAGGCTGACCTTGCTCTGTTTGCGATCCAGATAGAACTGGTGCTGGCTGATGGCCATGGCCCAGATGGACTTGATGAGGGCAGGGCAGGCGTACCAGGTATGCACAGCAATGCCGCTGTGACCAAACGTCCTTCTCGTCACCGACGCCCTACAGTAGGAGCGGACACAAGGCCTCCTTATATACACTGAATAAAAGATTGCTACACAAAAACAGAAGTGAAAACACTCCCACTGGACTGCTACAATGACTAGTACTAAGAGGGTGAGACAATTTCGAAGCCTGAGAGAACTGTCCTGATAGAGATACCTTCTGCAAAGCCACACACGATGTTCCCCATTGTTTACTCATCCTTTTTTAAACACACATCTGTAGCTGAGCAACAGACCAGCTCAGTCTAATGACAGCTTCCTTTAAAGAAAACACCACTGCTCTCTGCTTCACCCTGTCTGTCTCTTTTTCTCCCATTCCCTCCTTCCCTCCGTCTGTAGAATAACACTCCACATATATAGCCATGTTAAATAAACACAAGAGAGGTCACTTCCTCCGCAAAAGAACTATCGCACAGCCATCTATCCTTCTGCGGTCAGCTACCAAGGGTTTAACGTATTTGTGCATTTGTTTGTGTGCGTGTGTGTGTGTGTGTGAGAGAGCGCAAGAGCGCAAGAGTGCACGCATGTGGGTGCACAAGTGTGTTAATAATCAGCGTCAATCAGTGTTGGGCTCCACCATGACATCCCCAATATTTTGCTCTGTTGCCAAGACAAATTTTGCAGCCATTACTGAATTAGATTCTATCTCTCTTTCCCTGTACTGCACAGTATGGAATTTGAGTCTCAACATATTGAATTAGGCCACAGTGGTAATTTACAGTAAAAGCTACTGGAAGGCATTTCTTAACTGATGTAAAACATTATCATTTCCAGATATTAGCCTGAGACCAGAAATCAATAGCACAAACATTCATCATTAAAATAACAGATTTTGAGAGGACAATCAGGACTTTCTTTCAAAACATTAATGTTTCATAAAACACGGACAATTAAACTGCTTTAAGAAAAGAACAGCGGCAAGATGATATCAGCCTGGGTTTGTGATATAAATTTACCTCCTGGGGTCATGAACTTCTACCGAAAACTTCTTCTCTCTGAAGTAGAGGTTCTCCAATTGACGCCATTGGAACACCTGAGATTTAGGAAAAACAGACACTCTTCAGGACTTCTCACAGAAAAAACATGCTTCACATTAAATCCGCACAGCTTTCAGCCAGGTCTCTTCACTGTATGTTCCAATTTGTTTTGAAAGAAAACGCAATGGTAAGGAGGAGGGGGGAAAAAGACGGAGCTGAAAAGGAGGAGTTGGTAACAGAGAAGGAGGACCTAATCTGGAGCTCTCTGATCAGGTCCAGACCAGGCAGTCTTGTCCACAGAGGATCCCAGCACTAGATGATCTCACTTTGGAGAAATACCGTGTGAGCAGGAGCGGGCTTATTTTCCTTTTCTTCTTTTCTCTTTTCTGACCCTTTAAGACCCGTCAGCCCCTCTATAAAAGAAGCCAAATCCAGCTGGGCAAGAAACGTTCCCTCAAGATGTGCTCCAAAACATATGTGTATCTTAAATCCTCCCCTGCGCAAAGGGAGCTGCTGAAAGTTCTGAGGTGGTGGGTGTTCACCATCTGTAAGCATGTGTATGTGCTGGCAGAGAGAAAGTGTGTAAAGTTAAGTTTCCTCCTCTCCTAGAGCTTTGCCAGGAGTGTTAAGAAGTGAGGGGGCGTTTGTGCCTCCCCTCCCCTCCTTCTGACCCCTCCTCCCTCCCCGAGAGACTGTGGGCTCGGCTCTGGGCTGCGGTTGGTGTGTGTGTGTGTGTGTGTGTGTGTGTGTGTGTGAGAGAGATGTGGGGTCAGGGGCATGATACGGGCGAAAGAAGCTTTCTGCGGTCCCGCCGATTGAAGTGCCCTTGCTTTGTTTAGTCAGACCTCTCTGCCTGCACACACAGACATTCAAAAAGTCTGAGTATGTTTCTTGTTCGGGAAAGAGTAGACTGGTAGCTATTTTAGAACACAAGATGGTCTGCATCTATCAGCTGCAGGAGAAGTGAAAAAACACACGCAGACAAACATGAAAGAAGTAACAAATGGGAGAAAAAACATAGACAAAAAAAAGGGAGGAAAAGAGGAGAAAGGGTGTGAAGGGAGAAACAGGTCACAGCCGAGGAATTTTAACAGCTTGGGAAAACAATGGACAGAAGGATGAGAGGGAGGAAGAAGGAGGAGGGGGAGAAATATGAAAAAAAATCGAAAAACACACGATAAGTGTTTATGCGTGCATGTGGGTGCATGATGAAAGAAAATCAGCGGTCTTATCAAAACTTTTACTGTACTGCACATTTTCAGTGGAGTGTGACGTGCTAATGTAGCATGGTGCTAAAAATAGCAGTAGAGTAGAAACGAAGTGAATGACTGTGTGAGTGCTGGCTACATATGAGCCAGAGCTGTGGAGATTAGATAGGTGTTTGTAAAACTGTCCTCAGTTCAGTTCAATTAAATTCAATTCATATAGCACCAAATCCCAACAGTCGCCTCAAGGCGCTTTATATTTTAAGGTAAAGACTCTACAATAATTACAGAGAAAACACAACAATTGAAACGACCCCTCTATGAGCAAGCACTTGGTGACAGTGGGAAAAAAAAGTCCCTTTTAACAGGAAGAAACCTCCAGCAGATCCAGGCTGAGGGAGGGCCAGTCAGGGAGGCAGGACAAAAGGCATGCTGTGGAATAGAGCCTGAGATTAATAATATCTAATGATTAAACGCAGAGTGTCGCAGAAACAGAGTAAAAGATGTGAATGAAAAAGAAATTCATTCAGCATTATGGGAACCCACCAACCGCCTAGGCTTTTTGCAGCATAACTAAGGAATGGTTCAGGGTCACCTAATCCAGCCCTAATTATAAGTTTTATCAAAAAGGTAAGTTTTGAAACGTAATCTTAAATATAGAGAGGGGTTCTGTCTCCCAAACTGGGAGCTGGTTCCAAAGACAAGGGGCCTGGAAGCTGAAGGCGTTGCTTCCCATTCTACTCTTAAGTATCCTAGGAACCATAAATAAGCCAGCAGTCTGAGAGCAAAGTGCTCTATTGGGGTGAGAGAGAACCATGAGGTCTTTAAGATAAGATTATTTAAGACCTTATATATTCTTGCTGTCAGCTGGACAGAGTTACTGCAGTTTTGAAAGAGCACTCTGATGTCTCAGGATAAGTTGTACATGTACACAGAAGGTATGTGAATCGATTTGAGGAACGCTATTAGAAGTCACTCTATTTAAAAAGAGAAGCAGTAATACCACCCTGAACTTAAAATTTAGACTTTTTTGTTGTAAAAGCTGTACTAATTTCTAAGTGTATGGAGGTAATTTTGTCTCACAATTATTCAATTAAAAAAAAAACAATGTCAATCAAAATAATTAATTGTGGTCAAAGCTTTCAGAATTGTAATTAATTTTTTTTGCATAATTGTGAGACATAATTACCTCCATATAAGTGCTCCTCTTACATGAAAATCTTTGTATTAACAAAGATTTTCTTCTTTTAAAATCTTGAATATCTGTTAAAAACACGCTGGCAGCTTCTTCCTCAGGAACTCGATGAAAG
>VUQK01031688.1:28904-39521 GCA_015106715.1 Bujurquina vittata
ATAATTAATTGTGGTCAAAGCCTTCAGAATTGTAATTAATTTTTTTTGCATAATTGTGAGACATAATTACCTCCATATAAGTGCTCCTCTTTTAAAATCTTGAATATCTGTTAAAAACACGCTGGCAGCTTCTTCCTCAGGAACTCGATGAAAGTCAGCGGGCACTGCTGTTATCTGGGTGAGGGTTTTGTGTGTGTGTGTGTGTGCGTGCACGCGCGTGTGTGTATAAATCCTCTTCAATTTGGCTGTAGATGCCTTAAAGACAATAGCATATTCAGACACAGACAGAGGAAGTGACTGGCCATTATTCATAATCACACGGGGTGCCCATTGTGCACAGAGCCACGTCTGTCTCACAATAATGTTTGCACACAAAAAAACACATCCATTACAGACGAAAGGTCACATCTGATAGTGTGTAAATGCCTTTCTTTGGTGTAGCAGACTCCCAGAGGACCGCTCAAAGAATAGAAAGTTTAAATAGCTTACATAAGTTTAACTATAGTGAAGCCAGGTATTCTTTTCTATAACTGGACCTCAGAGTCCCAGTGACTATTGTTTAACCCATGGGTGGGGTTTAGAGGTGCACAAACAGGCGCCTCCTGTTTGTGTAGCAATGTTTCATTTTTGTACAATCTCATCAGAACATTGCAAACAGAAGATGACAAAAATTAAGTGGTATATACTCATATACTGTGAGTTTATATACAGTGAAATGGATGTGAGATGACCCATCATTTGCTGTTTTTAACTCAAATATTCTTATGACTTAATAACAGTGTTTATTGGGTTGGCTTTAAATGAGTCTCTAAGCTTGTCAGTCAATATATAAACTCTATAATCTTTGCTTAAGTAAGTCACAAGACACTAATGAAGCATGGACAGTACGTGGGCCCACTGTGAACCCCTGCCAGGGTGTACTGTACTAGTGTGTCTGCTTTTAGTATGTGGTAAGCAGAGGAGGAGGTATTTTAAACCCCTAATAAAAAGGTACAGGGTGTGGTAGATGGCTTGCACTTAGAAACAACAGGAACTTCCCTTGTAAAAAGGCTAACTAATTAAAGACAACTACCATCTGCATGCACAACTATTGTACAGCATACTGTGAAGTCAGTCTCTAATTAATCTGTGTTTTTGTTAAAAATCATAAATCATTTTTACTGTGACAAAAATGTCTCATAATTAGTGTTCATCCTCCACCTCCCTGAGTTACAGTAATCAAAGCTTTAACAGTGACTCCACTCTGAGTCAGTGATTACTGGGACCAATCCGATTTGTGGACTGACGAGTCACCAAATCTGTGCTTCCTGCAGCTAAAATACTGGTAATACTCACTTAGTAGCATAACATCTGCACACACTGTAGTGTCCTTCCGCTTTTCTAGGACACAGCTCTGGAAAAGCAGTGTTAACCCTATACATCTGATCTGAACAAACCTTCACTGTATTCAGTGGGGGTTAGTTGAACATGTAGCACTGCATTAGGCTTGGTTCAAGCATCTGAAAAACACAATTTTACTCATTTTCTGCTTCCAAATGTATGTTTGTGTTACGGAAGAAACAAGGGAGGGCAAGTGAGAAGGGAGGAAAAAAGTCAGGGTGTCAGCACTGAAGCTTAATGGACCTTGAGTCACGCTGACTGTTGCTATGGCAGCTGAATGCTTGATAAGTCACTTGTGTGGTTTTAATTCTTGCTTCCCCACCCTTCTTTAAAAGAGTTTATTTTGCATGTTGTTTGTTTGCTTGTCAGCACCATTTATGTGTAAGTGAGATCAATCTTGGCCGAGTGCCCTTCTAGTTTTTAATGGGAACTACCTCAGACAAAGGTATACCATCTTTTATCTATCTGAGGACATTTATAGCCTAAACGATGGGTGAAAAGTGAAAGCTATACGGGAGTGCCTTGATCCTGCATTCTTTGAAACAATCGGCAAGGGGCAACTCCTCTCATTTTAAAAAGAAGCCCCCACATTTATGACTTCAGGAAATGCTTTACTGACAAGCTTACGTCTCAATTGTTAGTTTTGAGACTTCAAGACCTATATAAAGAAAAATAAATGATAAAGCAATGTATGCTTTGGAATGTTGCTACCTTGTGACTGAGAAGTTGCTACTGAATGTGTGAGCTGGTGATGTCCAACATGCTCAACTTAGGACTTCTAAATGCAAACCAACAAACACATATTGCCACATTGGTTATTTCATCCATAACTCATAGTGTATGCATGTGCTTTATAGCTTAAAAAGTACAGAGTTTGCAGCCAATCCACAGCTTTCTCAGAATGACCTGGTGGTTTTGTCTGTGAGTTTGTTGTGAGATACACAGGCCCCATTTTTTCCATCACCATGGTTTCTTAACACCAAGGAAACCACAAGATTTAGCACACATGAATGAGACAGGATTTCAGGCTTGGTGATTGGAATGCACTAATCATGACATGCACACACACTCAGAACACAAAGTTAGTGGCAAACAGGAAAGGATTTGGCAGACAGGAAATATCCATCAGGATGGTGAGTTCAGTGCTCAATCCCTTTCCTGTGTGTGAGTGTGTGCATTTGTCAGTGTGTGCCTGTACCTATGAGTAAGGGTCTGAGAGGGAAGTCACTATGCGAGGATGCTGTTAACACAACTAAAATCCTTTGAGGCAAGGCTAAATGGCAGAGATCAAGGCCCTAAATGAGCCTGGGAGTGAAAGGTGAGGTAAGAATTGTTTTTGCAGATAAAGGTGAACTGACTGGGAGGAGGCAGAAATAAATTCAGTGCAGGATGTCAAACATTTCAAGAACATCTCCTGACAGTAATAATTGTACAACATTGTTAGTGCTCTCTGCAAACACAATACACTCGCTGACTGAATGGAACAATAGGCAATGAGGACCATGAAAACAGATAAAGAAAAACATGGAGCTTTCCTTATAAAGTAACATATTCTTTAAACAAACACTGCTTGGAATGAAAGAAATTGAATTGATTAGAAAATAAGTGAAAAAGAAACAGTTTAGCTTGAGCTGTAGACAGATCAGAGAGAACATTATCTCACCTTCCTGGGTTTGACCTTGTCCTGGTAGTCATACTGAAAGATGCCTTTATAGCTCAGACCCAACCACCAAGGGATCCCCTGCTTGTCCTACAACATATAACAAAAATAAGTCAGGAAAATCTTTTCATCTGCGACTCAAAAGAAAAGAAAGGGAAAGTTAAAGAGAGGTAGAAACAGAGACAGGAAAAAAATAACAAAAAGCACAAATGGAACAGTAAAAAAAAAATTTTACGTTCCATCATGCGTCCAAAATCCCAACTGGCTGATTATGGATCCAAAGTGAACAAAAAATGTGTGTGGTGTGCGGTGCATGTGTGAGAAAAAAGAAAAAGCAGAGCAGTAAAACTGTACCTTTACAGAATAGTAATGCACTCCATATGTGGGCAGAGACTCTACAATGCTCATATAACTGTGAGGAGCAGAAAAAGAGACATGTAAGGGTTACAGAGAAGACAGCTTTCAATATGCTGGACCAACATAACCAAAAGCATAAGCCCCCTTCACACAAGGCCCCTGTTCAAGGCAGGATGGTTGTGTCTTTATTCCCCCTCACAGATCTAAGTGAAAGGTACAGAGACAGAACTGGGGGGAATTGTTATTGTGCTTTTAAGCCAGCAGCAGAGGTAGTTACAGAGCCAATTCAACATCTGTGTGAAGGGAAGAGCTGGCATGGCAGGACATGCCACACTAGACCCCAGCGCAGTTGTGTTAAACATGCAATGCTTCTGCTGGAGTCACACACTGGAGTGATATTACACCAGCCAAAATAAGGGGGCCTTTTTAGAGCCATTAGAGCTTTATCTCTGTGTGAGTGAGGCCACACACAAACACACTTACTTTACGATAGCCTGCCCTCTACTCTGCCCACTAAGCTTCTTGTAATGTTCTATGACCCGGTCTTCACTGCAGGAGGGAGCAGCAAAGAGAAAAGAGAAAAAAATTAGCAAGGATATAAACAAACATGTGAGCTTGTAAAATGTTCAGTAGTTTTTTCTGGATGAAAGTGTCTCACCAGTAGGCCAGAGATGGGTGCTCCTTTAGGGCCTGGGTGGGTAGAGCGGGCAGCTTTTTCAGGTCAGACCTTGTTGCATCATTACTGTGAAAGAAAAACGCCAGACTTGTTCAGCAACACTTCTGCAAGAACACAAGAACACTTACTCTCAACAGTTTCATGCAAAAACTGAGAGATTTGATTTAACTGTAGAATGTGGACCACTTAAAATAAAGTTTTCAGTTACAGCCAAACTAAATATTTTATACGGCTCTTAAAAGAACTTGAGAACATTTTTGGAAAACCGGAACTATGTTTAGTTAAGAGACAGAAGTAAATGTCGATGGTCTGAATGCTTCTGGGGGTCTATCTGAACAGCTGCAAAGACTAGACAGTGACAGCTGGAAACAGAAGAAAGAAAAGAGCGACAGAAGCACAGAGACAAAGGCAAAATATAAATAAAGATAAAAGGAGATAAAAAAAATAAGGATGGGGCAGGAAAAGATTAACACTGAGAAAGAGTAAATGAGACAGGGAAACATGCAGACAGCTAAAGTGACTTGGCCCCAGACTCGGTTTTCAGACCTCCAGCGGCAGGAGGTCTTAATACCCAACTCTAATCCCCCAGCCTCGCTCCAGCCTCTGCCTAGGCCTCAAAAGATTGGGGAAAGCCCTGGGAACATGACAACCTATGAGCTAAAGCCCTGGAAGAGATCCATCCACCCTGCCCGTCTGTTCTTCAATGTGTGAACGCAGCTGTGTGTCTGCATTGACTGATATTCACTATGTAGCTATTTATTAAGTACACTGGTTGGATGCACAACTTTGGGATTATACATGGTAAGAATGATCAGAAATTCAAGCTGTGCACAAAGACATCATAAAAAAAGGCACAGAATAATGCTTTTTCCAATGTTTTTTTTTCCTTTTTTTGCAGATAATGCAGCTTGTTATTAAGCTTGTTTTAAAATACTTTAAAGATTACTGAAATGTCATCAGATTAAGATAAAATGCATTGAACTTCAACTTACAGAATTCATTGGAAACAACCTGATATGCATTTGACAAAGGAAAAAAGTTGATTATTATTTAAAAGTTATAAAAAAGTAATAGATAGCAGTGACTGGGCTTTTAGAGAAGGGATTTATGCGAATGTGTGGGAGGAAGAGGGGAAGGAAAGGGGGAAGAATGTGAAGTAATGTCTCCAGAGTGTGTCACATTCCATCCCTGTTGTGTTTATTTACTCCTTTCACTGGCGGAAATGGGGTCAGAGGTGATGGCTGTAGTAGTATGTTATTCGTGCTACAACAAAGGGATGAGGAATCACATACATTTAAGCCAACATCACACAGATGTATATCCAAAGGGCCACATGAGGCCCTCAGCTCTCATGAAACTTGCACATAAATTTGGATTTCTTTTTTTTTTTGGTAACCCAAATGAGCAGACAGACCCCTGATATCGCGTCTGTTATCGCTGTGTCTGCACCTCTTTTCATCAAGATACTTTGTTAGTTGTTAGCGTTTAGTTTTGAGAGCTTTTGTTGCTTTTAACACCTGCTGAGAGGCCAGAAAATCTTTCTAAAATATTCATTAGCTATGATGACAATGAGTGTGCTTACCTGGTGAAATCACCTTTAGCCTCCTGTGGAACAGAAAAAAAAAGAAGTCAGAGATACTAGGACAACTTACATAGGTGGATATGTGAACATCGAACATAAAATGTGCTTTTTAGTTTTTCATGCTGGAATCGGAGAGAAACATTAAACAACCATCTGGAATGAACCTTCTGAAGGATTACAGAGATACCTGACACTGTGTGTCTGCACCTGCACACAGAGGCCAAACACACACACACACACACCAAACTCGGCCCAGTTTATGGTAACATGACCTTGCAGAATCACGGTTAATTAACTTTACCTACTCTGAGAAAGGGACAGGAAAGAGAAAGGGCTGGAGTCGAGGAGGATTTGTGAAGTATAAGAGCTTCTCTGTGACAGCAGCTATTCCTGTCCACCATTTATGTGGTAGACCAAAATTTTGTTACCAAAGTCAGCTGAGGTTTTTCGGATTTGAAACCTCCCAGCGTTACTGCAGATTAACGTCAGATTGATAGCTACATTAGATAATGAGAGTTTAATCGCTCACAATTATTAGTGCAGCAGATAATGTGAGTTTAATCATCGTCAATTAGGATCAAAGGCTGGTGGAGATAGTTTGGAGGAAAACTTCAAACGGTTTCAGAACAGAACAGCCCCTGGAATAACTTGTGTTACACACACAGACACACAAACAAACAGACACACACACACACGCGCACTTTATCTTACTTGAAGAATGTAGGAAGCCAATTCAAAGACAACCTCGCTGTCTACTTCAATCAGCTCCTGCAAAAAGAGGAGAAAAGAAGTGAGCAAAAGTCACCAGAGACATTCTCCGATTGTGAGCACAAGTAAATAAAAAACACACACATTGTGCTTCCTTTGGGAGTAAAAAGTGTACATTCCTAAAATCATCAGTCATCCGACATAAGCTGATAGTTCCTTTCACCTGAATGCCACTAACCCTGCTTTTTTCTCGCTACCTTCTCTAATTTCATGACGTCTTCATGCAGAAAGAGCTCAAAGATTAGATGCAAAGTGAAGGGGGATGGGAGAGGGGTTTAGGGGTTGAGGGTGAGCATGGATGCTCTGGTTACTGCTTCCTAAGTACATTTTACCAATGTGTGTTTTAAACGTTTTACTAGGGATGCACTGATCTATTGGTACTAGTCGATATCAGGCCTTTTGACTGATATTGGCCTATGGTGGCACTTCCTGGTGTCACTGGCTGATATTTATTTATTGTGACATGGCAATTTGGGTACTGGAATTGGATAACAGTCAAATTGATATTTTACTCATCACTATCAGCTCAGAGTTCAACAATGGAAGAACAGGCAGATACAGCACTGGTGAAAGCATCCATGATTTAATGACCTGAATGTGTGGTTTGTTCTTGTGAAAATATATAGATGACATCCTTTGTGTACATTAACAGAGAAAAGGATTAGTGGGCCGTGAGTGGTGGGTCACCTATCCTAGGAATGTGCCCTTTACAATCCACCTCTTAATTTGATGGAGGATCAAACAGCCAGGATGAAATACTAGACAGAACAAACCCACTGTGGGTGTACCACCCAGTGAGGCTACAAATCAGCACACACTGTGTGTTTTCATACTGTTTCTCCACAGCACAGCAGAAATGTTGCTAACTGCAGGAAGACTGACTGCAGAAAGCATGCTTATACCTTCTATCTACTATGTTGATTATTTTTTCTTTCAGCTTTCTTTTTGCGTCTCTCGTTCCACTGGACCATCAAAGTCATCTACAGTGCAGCTGGAGCCGGTAGGCTTCAACACTGATATTTAGCTGATCTAAGTTGTAATAAATGAGCAATTAAAAACTGATATCTTCATGAAGATGTTTTAACATGTTTACTGGCAAGACTGAACTGCTGATATTTTAATGTATTTCTAGCAGACACTAGTAAGACAGGTGCTTGTATCATAGTCAGTTCAGTTATTTACCTTCAGGCTGCACACGCCCTCTTCTGGAACGGTTACATAACTGCTGGATACCGGTGTCTATACATGTGCTGTACACTGATTAGACTCTACCTGCTGCTGCCTGAATTTTAACTAGTTAAATTCTAGCTAATTGGATAGCCTCTCCTTACTTTAAAGAAATATATCAATGGCATTCTTGAATGGTTAATTTTGAAACTGAGAAATAATTCCTTTCTGCCTTTTAAATTTTCTCTTTGGGCAACTTCCTAGAAGCATGAATTCAAATGCATAATTTAAATCGCTATTCAAACAGCCAAAGTAATTGTGGCTTAGCGATGACAGATGGCAATGAAAATCATTTGCTAGTTGCTGAAATGTGGAGCGGCGCATGACATGACGGGTAACAGATGATGCACATGGTTCACATTTTCTGCTTCACCAAATCAGTGTTCAGGAATGAGGTCCAAGCTTTCCTCTTGTGGCATCTCTTCATTTAGAAAGAAAAATGGGCTAAGGAAGTGGCATGCAACATGAAGCCCAGCACTCTTTGTAATTCCACCATAAAATGCAACCGCTGAAAACAAAAATGATTAAAGGCCAAGAGAAAATCTTGGCTTTAAGTGCAACTCCACAAATGATTCATATCATTCATATAGCATGTAAAGAGAAATAAATGAAGAAGGAGATGAAGCCAGCAATACTTTGACTGCATTATGACAATAAAGTAAGGATTTACCTTGTAGATGATGGACTTTGCATTAAGAAAGAACAGTTCAATGGTGGCATTATCCTTCAGGTAGGATATACTCTCAATGTAGAACCTGAAAACGCAAAAGAAAATATAAATACCGCTGCATCTTCAAAGCAAGCGGGGGTGCTCATCGACCTTCGGTCAAGAAAGAAGATTTATGAAGAAGTGTTTCATGTATTTGCTTCAAAAACAAAAGTTAGAAACAGGCAATACAGGAATTAGAATGCATGAAGGGTATGATAATTAAACTGTGCAGGTGTGACTGACTGCTTGCAGTGGCAAAAATGACCAGATGGGGTCGCACCATACCAAAGGCAGATCACCTATACCAACATCCTTTTACTTCCCCTTGCACCACATTACCACAGTGGCTGGCAGTGATTCATTATCAGTTTGTGAGTGTGTGCACATTCCTCAATCTGAATATGCACGCACACACACGTAGATTGAATGTGCACATGATGCATTTCACTGTGCATCATCAGCAGTGTGCAGTGATCTCTCTCTCTCTCTCGCTCTCTCTCACACACACACACACACACACGCACACACGCACGCACGCACGCACACACACACACACACACACACACACAGTACTACCACACACAGAGATGCTGTCACTTTCTGGAGAGAGAAACACAGTAACCCACTTCTGGCTGAGCGGTGAGCAGTGAACTAACATAATAATGCAGTTTAAATTTAGCTCATGAATGCATGCAGAGCCAGAGGGAAGCTGGAATGGTGCACTAGGAAGCTGCTCGTTGTTATCTCCTCTCTGGTGAAAACACACATCAAAAAGATGCACAGATGTTTTCATGTGACACCTGACATCTCCTTCAAAGATGGTAAATGGTTTACAGGTTAATTGTGTATTTTAACCCTTAGCTAGGTTTTACAAACCAAACCAGTTCACGTTCACCCATTCATATACAAATGCTGGCAAAGCTTCCGGGTAAGGGAAGAAACTTGCGTTACAGTATTTGCCACACTGATTTGAAGGGGCTGGGAATCGAACTGGGAATTTGTGCGATTAGTGGATACATTGCATAAATTCACCATTGGATATGGATGAAACTATGACTTTATTTGATATATCTCTGCACTTGTGAACAATGTGATCTATGAACGAACGTATCCTTATGAATACTTGGAAATTTGCGTGTCAATTTCAGTGCACACTAGTCTGTATAGGTATTGAGCAAGTGGGACTGTAGGCGGATCAATAACTGGGGGGGGGTAATTTGCATTACCCATTGAGCTGCAAGAGAGAATGAGAGGTTCATGTCAATATTCAGTGTGAACATTTAATTAAAGCAGCAGTGTTGGTGAGACATACCCACACTGCCAGCACAGCAACAAGCATGCAAAAAGGCACCCACTGAATCAGCAGGAGGTGGGCATCTGCCTAGCATTTATTGGGAACACATGCATCACAAAAACACGGCATGAGAATGCAGAAACATGACACACACAGAGAAACATGCACCCACACATAAACACACAACATACTTTCTATTAGACAAACACACACCCACACATAAACAAACCTTTATTGTGCTTATTAAAAACAATATGTTCAGATTCATAACAGATTCAGGCCTGACATTTGGGCTCATTGTTGTTCCACCGCAGTCCACAATCTGCATCTGAGTGTGTATGAGCGCAAGAGATAGGGGTGGGATGTGTTTGAGAGCGGGTATATTCAGTAGCGTGACATTTAGAGAGATTAAGGTTAGAGATTAGACCGAACTGCGATGATGAAGAAGGGGGATGAAGCCTCAATGAGGTGTCAGAGTTCACAGTGTCATAGCACCACCACCACATCTTCAAACACCCATTAGTCTGTGTAAATAGACACACAGTGACCCTGCACCCCACACAGCTAACCACCAACACTACCACCAGAGCTTTTTCATGCAGGCTCCTGGGAAAAACACGACCATTCTTTGATGCTGACATCAGCATACAGTTATTGCCGAAATTTCTAAGAAAGTTTCAAAAAATTTGCCGCTTCAGTGTTTTAGATCTTTTTGATATACTGAAGTATAATTAGAAGCATTTGAAAGTTTCAAAGGGTTTCATTGAGAATTGCATATTTGTAATGTTAGTCCTTCTTTTCCATGACCTCTGCAACATGTCCTGGACCAAATCCTGCGCACACACACACACACACACACACACACACACACACGCACACACACTCTCACAATCGCGTAGATTGAATGTGCACAAAATGACTTTGCCCTAGTCCTTAGTAGTTAAATACCTGTACTTTTTGCAGA
>VUQK01031688.1:39541-64492 GCA_015106715.1 Bujurquina vittata
TGCATACACTTTCACATTCTTCCACCACTTTCTATCTGTCGCCCTCGCTTTTGAAATCTCTCTCTCTCACAGACGCACGCGCGCACACACACACACACACACACACACACACACACACACACACACACACACGCGTAGATTGAATGTGCACAAAATGACTTTGCCCTAGTCCTTAGTAGTTCAATCTCTGTACTTTTTGCAGAATATCAGTCTGTCCTTGATGTTTTTCTTGGCTTCTTTGTTGTCCTTCTTGACACCAAGCCAACCTCCAAAAGTCTTCACCTCACTGTTCATGCTGATGCACTCGCACCTGCCTGCTGCTATTCCTGAGCAAGCTCTGCAGTGGTGGTGCCCCGATCCCACAGCTGAATAAACTTTTAGAGACAGTCCTGGCATTTGCTAGACTTTCTTGGGGGCCCTGAAGCCTTCTTCACAACAATTAAACCTCTCTCCTTGAAGTTCTCGATGAACTGATAAAAGCAATCTTACTTGAAGCAATATTCTTGACTGTGAAGCCCTTTTTATGCAAATCAGCAATGACTGCATGTTTCTTTGCAGGTAACCATGGTTAACAGAGGAAGAACAATGATTTCAAACACCACCCTCCTTTTAAAGCATCCCGCCTGCTATTTTAACTCAATCAGCATGACGGAGTGATCTCCAGCCTTGTCCTAATCAAAGCTCTCACCTGTGTTAATGAGAGGATCACTGAAATGATGTTAGCATGTCCTTTTGTGGCAGGGCAGAAATGTAATGGAAATTATTTTGGGGGGATTAAGTTAATTTTCATGGCTAAGAGGGACTTCATCTGATAACACTTCATAACATTATGGAATAGATGCAAATAATGATCATAAAAACTGAAGAAGCAAACTTTGTAAAAAACAATATTGCACCAAAACTATTTCTCAAAACTTGAGTGTAATGACTGTAATTAAACATCCATCCTCTTATCCTGTTCAGGGTGATGGGGGAGCTGGAGCCTATCGCAGCTGTCATAGGGCAAAAAGCAGGGTACACCCTGATGCAGGGCCAACACAGAAACACATTCGCACTCACACCTATGGGCAATTTCGAATGTCCAGTTAACCTAAGCCCACAAACTGCATATCTTTGAACTGTGGGAGGAGAAAACCCATGAACATGCAAACTCCACACAGAAAGGCCCTGGATTTAAACCCAGACTGCCAAGTTGGGAGACAAGGAGGCCAGTACAAAGAAAAAGGAAAGTGAACTGTAGTGGATTTTTATAATACCGTCACAGCAGGTCAAAAAGAGCTATTTTTTTTTTGTTTTTTTTTACCAAGGAAATGACTACAGTGTAGCAACAGCAAGAACAACATGGTGTGGCCATACAATGCAAGCATATTTACTATGCTGTTTTTACATTTTATAAATAAGTTTCCAAGGTCTTTTTGTTAATCAGCTTGAACATAACGATGCACAGTGCTGAGTTACCCCCTTACAGGAAAAAGCTATTTTTTATTTTTGTTTAGAGAATGGTCACCATGAAGCTATCTGATGGTATCTGCATGCAGTGCATACTGATGAAGTATGAGAGGCTTGCCATTGGCTGAGAGGTCTGGTGGCGGGAAGTAAACACTGGGATCAGAGCAATTTCACAGGAGCTTTTCATAACTAATCTTATTAATCTGTTCCTATTATCACATGAATGCATGAGTGTACACAAGAACTTAAATGCACATTTATCTTATTCTTTCCCACATACATTCAAATCCCATCTACAATCAGACAATGATTTGTGTAATTGAGGGTACTAAGTTGCTGAAGAAAGACTCACCTAACACAGAAGTAAAGGACAATGGGACCAGACTTCTTGGGGAATTCATGTTCTAATACCCTGCGGTCCAGTTGCAGCCAACTAAAATGGCCCCTGGTGAGGAAGAAGAACCAAACAATCATCACGATTATTCAGAGATGGCTTAATATCAAACAAGGATACACCAAAGTTCATCTCATGAAACAGAACACTTTCTACTTAAGCCTCCCCATTTATCATTTTTGTCACACTTTCCTTGTGTCTGTCCCCCTCCTCTTCTCTTCCCTCCCCTCTCGTTTCTCTCTCTTTGTTTCCAACAGAGAGAAAAACTGCACAGACAGCTTGTCACCCTGGTTACCCTGCATGGTCTCCTGAGCAACTGAGCAACATCTCTCTCAAACTCTCCCTTCTTCTGTTTCTTCTATCTCAATCTCTCTAGTCCCTCCTTTCCCCAACATGCAGACTCTTTGACCAGTGAGTGGTCAGAGCTCAGGCGTCTGCTCTCCCCAGGCACAAGCAACAAATCTACACATCACAGAATTAGCCCCTGGGGGGGACTAAAACACTGAAGTGGACGATGCTTCGCTGGACTGATACTAGCAATAGTATGCATCACAGTCATGTAAATGCCAGAGAGCAGAGGCCAGTCTTGCTTTACGTCGGTGGATGCATGACATAAAACAAAAACAGAGCGACGCAAGGGCCATGGCGATGTTTGCCTGCATGTAAATTGTTGGCATCGTTATCATGCTGTGGTGCTTCTGTCTTTCTAGGTCACAAAACCCAACAAAGCTAATTTGAATGTCATGTTTGCATTTCAAGCGCTGCTCTCATGACAAGCCTACTGGCAAACACAGACTTCTGATCTTTACTAGTCCAGAGAACGACAACCACACACATCAGTTGATGGTTAACTCCGATTCAATGATGGAGGCAATGGCTGAAAAATCTTTTTTTTTCCTTTTTTGTTTTTCTTTGAACAACGAGTGAAAGACAAATTAGACTCATACTGAATTAAGCCTAAACCGTAAAACACCTCTGGAAATTCCTCAAGAGAAAACCAAAACAAAACCAAATGCCACATTTTTAATGTGGTGCTTTTGTTCACTGTGACGCAACTGAAGTTAATCCTGGAATATGTATTTTACATTTAGTCTTGCCTCTCCACCATTTTCAGGTTTGTTCACTAATGCCACAAAGGCCAATTAGTGGGTACACAGAGTAAAATGTAAGTGGATGTAGTGGAACAGTAGCCATGTGGAAAAAGATTTTAAATTATACCCCCAAACTGAATGCAATTAAATGTAATTAGAAACCATACCTGCTACTACTCATTATCCTTGAATCTAACTGTATGACATTTATTTAAGGCTCTCTATCTCTGTCATTGACAACTACAAACACACTGTCCATAACATCACTGACGTTGGTTTCAAACAACCATGAAATCAGAAACCATGTTCCCATGCACCCCCACTCTGTTGGCCTTTCTGCTTTGTTTACCTGCACAACCAGCTGCACCTGAACTTTGATACTAAATTTGCCTATGATTATAGTATCATTGACCCACATGTTGCTGTAATAACTTAACTGCTACCAACTGAGTATCTGATCTGATGTTGATGTTAGTTACAGTGTCATGTTACAGCACTGAAAAACCTAAACAAGCAAGTTAAATTAAAGACCGAGTCCTGAGGACTCAGTTTTTAGTGGAATAATATTTGATTATGACTTACGTTTCATCTGTGTATGCAATTCCAAAGTACTCCTTCTCCTTGAGGTTGAAGTGAGAGGCAACAAGGTCCAGCAGGTCTTTAGCCATCAGCTTCGGCTGCAGAAAGGAAAATATATGAGTTTAGATTAGGCTACGGTTGTTTTACTCAGCTGTCTTGTGTGTGCGTGTAGTGGTTCTTCACACTGTAGTTTAACTGAAACAAGTAGATGTAGTAAAACTTTATGCTAATGTATTATATCAGCTGTTGATTTACCGCAATGACTAAGCATTTTGACAAACACCAGGGAGAAGAGGAAAAGGGCCGGAGTGGAGGAGATAAATGAGAGTGAGAGAGCACAAGAAAGATGGATGGAGTGTGTGGATGTTGCTGACAGTGCAGGTACCCTTCCCTTCCCCTCCACTCCCCTCCCTCTCCTTCCTGACCCACACCTCCACTGCAGAGTCATGGCTATGGGCTGAACCACTGTATTGCAGAGAGACAGATGCTAGCACAAGACATATATAGCATGCAGATCCTCTTAAAGCAAAGCAGAGCCCAGGGAATGCTGCCATATGCTGCTGGTTTGTCACATCCTGAATAAAAGTACGCCAGAAACTGAGGTTAACCATGGGTGTGCCTTGCTGCCTGCATTTACACACAAACACACTCATCTGCATGCACATGCACTCACAAGACCATGTTCATATTGGCCACTCCCAACATACTGAAGGAACACATGTGTTTTACTGTCTAGCACATAGGAGGACATAAGGAATACATATTCTCTGAGACCTATTTTGCTAAGCATGCCCACACACACCATCCAGCTATAATATAGTGCCATACTATCCACAGTCAGAATCTCGTCCTGTACTACATACTCACTGCATAGCTACAACTTCAGTGTCATAAGCTACTGAGAGCTATTTAAAGGCAAGGAGGTGATGTCATGTAGATACACACACACACTACCACATCTCCACTGACCTAGATCCCATATAAGCATGACGCCTACAGTGATCCTGCTACACATTAAGGCTCAAGAGAGATCAGAATTCAAAGAGAGAGCTGAAGGTGAAGTTTCTGTCCTATATTCACAGTTTTACATGGTTATTGTGCTGGATCGCCTCATTTACAGTAAAATTTCCAAATGCACATTTACAGTAAGGATAATAGCAAATTTAACAAAGACAAGATCATGAATGTCTTTGTATTTTGTATTCTGTGGCTATATGTTTATAGGGCACAAGCAGTGGTTAAAGTGACGCTTTTCTCCATGTTTTGGTCTTGATCTGTATGACTCAAGTGAAATTGGTACTCCCATCCAAAGCAGGTCTGATTGGCCCTGTCATTTCTTCAAAGTGGGAGAACAGAAACTTAGATGATCAACACTAGAAGTCTTTGAAGTGCTCAACACATTTTATATGTGGAAATTTTAGGTTTGAACAGAGGGTATCTTTACAGCATTAGCAGTAATACCTGTTTTGGTTCAGTCTGAGGAACATGGTCTTTCATTACTACACAGCAGCCAACTGCTGTGGCAACAATATCAATTAAAAATCGTCCATGCCACCACAGCGTAACAAGCAATGAGTGGGGGACAGGGACACATTGGCACATTTGTTGGAATGATGATGTGGTGCTAAAATAAACCCTCAGATATACTGTTAAAAAGCACGAGTGTGTCTGAAAATGGAGAGCAACACAGGAAGCATTCATCTAAGGTTTGACCTACCCACCACTGCTACGTATGAATACCAAACAGACTCTGAAAAGAATCACACTGGCATCACTGAATAGTTTAATTGCATTTGATTTCCTCTTCAAGTGACTACCTACCATTTCCACAAGCATGCACGGCAGTTTATCTCTGAGATTACAGATACCAGATGTGTAATAACGTGATACAGACAGAGAATGACAGGCAGTATTGTAAGTGATACGGTACACTTAACACACTGCAGACATATGCAGACAGTGCAGACACACATTACATACACATACACTATGGAGCCATCTATCAGACTGCACAGTTCTCTGCAAGCTTAGACAGCATTACTGCTAATAGATATTTAGCCTGTGCCTCCTCAGCAGCATAGGTAATTAACAGCATAAGAATTACAGGGAGGTGTAAGCAAGGCGCTGATACTATAAAACTAACCCAAAAGACAAGTGAAAAACACACAGTTGCACCCTTGCCTGGCTGGCTGGCAGCGAGTCATGGCCCGATCTCTGCAAACACCTAGTAAGGCCTTTGGTGCCTTCGAAGTTGCTCAGATTTATGGGGTGCCAAGTGATTTATTAGTGGCAGTCTATCCACTCTAAGGCTGTCCAAGGATAAGGCTTTTGAGACGTATGCAGCAATAATTTGATTCTTTCCCTCACAATAATCTCTTCTTATATTTTCAGCTTTGCACACAGACTTACTTATGCAACTTCCACTTTATATTATGTCGCCAGGCATCTTGAAGTAGAATTCTAAAAGGACTCAGTGATCTAGAAAATCAACACTGTTACACAACTGAATCTTATTCACTCTTTAGCCTCACAACGTTCTAGCCTTAGTATGTTATAGCCTCTGGACTGACATACATCACCGGTCTAAAGTTTGGGCACAGTTGTGCCTTCAGATGAATGGGTGAGTGTCTCCAAACTTTTGACTGGTACTGTACATTTTCACCAAAGGGTGTGTTTGATAGCTTTGCATCTTTACAACCTAGTTAATAAGTGTGCTGTCCCTCTGGTACATTGCTCCCTGCCAATGAGGCATTACTCCACAAGTAAACCACAAAGGGCACGCTATCAGGCTGGAGGAAGCAGACAAGCCTAAATGACTCTTCTGGGATTAAACAGCTGGTCAATGTTACAAGTCACTGACAGAAGTGAGAGCCAACCTTGCAGATGGTAAGTAGCTTGTATGCTTGGCATGTCTACAAGAGCTTACACGAAAACCTCAATGGGACAGACCAGACAATACTGCTGTTTAATGATTGGGGGAAACTTATAAATAAACACAAATTATAAATAAACACACTCATTAAGTTTTGAAACATGAAAATCCCTAAAAGAAATAATTTCTTTTGCAAACAAATGGAGGACTTGACTGCTTTTTTAGCTCAGTGGAAAACTTAAGAATAACACTGTGATTCTCTGTGGTCCTACTAACAACTCCATGACCTGCAGAACATCCGCCCAACGGATGGAAGCAAGGACAGAGACTGAGAGAGAAAGAAAGCCAGCAGTTTCCTGATTTATGTGACAAATGTTTGTTAATGACATATACTTTTCTGACATATACTTTTACTTTTTCTCGCAAACGCAGTTAAAACAGTGAATTTTATCACTAACTACTAATTAGAGTATACCAACAAACCTCTTCACATAAGCACAACATTAACAAATATTTGTATATAAGTCTCCAGCTGTCTTTTTATTCCCTTTTTCTGTACTTTCGAAAGAAACGGGGAGCGCAAAAGAGAGGGTGTATGGATGAAATATAGCTGTATCTGTAGATTGAGATAAAGTACTGGAAAGGCAGGTGAAAGCTAGCCAGCAGTTGAATGAGAAAAGAAGACATGGGGAGTGAAGAGTGGAGAGACAGACAGAGCGACTAAGGAAGGGGAGCAGAAAAAGAAGTACCAATTTGAAAGGGAGGATCAGTTCTGGCAGAGTAATCAAATCAGAAAGTCAGCAGACCTATCCTTGGCTCTCCTCTCCATTTTCTCCTCTCTTTTCCCATCCTTTTAGTGTCATCTCCTTTTCATTCCTTAGCCCTCATCTCATTTTTCTCTCTCCCTCTCAACCTCCTGAGCTTCTGCATCAATCTTTCTATTCTCTGCTTGCTCCTCTTCTCCTGTTCCAGGCCAATTACTTTCTTTTGTCTTTCTGTTTCACAAGAATCGGGTAATGGCCAGACCAAAGGGAACTAAGGGAGGTTAGGAAGACTATAAAGAGCTTCTAATGAATATGTTTCAGTCTATCTAGCCAAACCAAAAGAAAATAAAAAGAATGGCAAGAGCCAATATCATTAGCAATCAATAAAGACCTTTGGTACTGAATAGAAAGCAGACCAGGGAAGGGTTACAGTTGCAAGCGGAAAAAGGTAGGGGTATAAATGTCAGTGAAAGAAAGGCAGTTTTTGGGGGGTGAGGGTGGGGTGCAGGGAAATATAAGAGAAGCAAAGATTGCCATTTATCACTTGTTTGAACTGAACTGTATGCCAGAATCCGGAATTTAAACGCGGACTGCAAATCGGTGTTGCAACAGCAACACTTTTTTTTTTATGCATTTGTACGAGAGATCGGGGAAGCATCAAGAACGTGCAGCGTCACCTACTCCTGACCAAATTCCCCTTCGTCAGCAATAACGGAAGTCCCTTGGGACTGCAGACATCACTTCTCCCTTGCTGTAAGGAACTGATAGTGTGTAAAGTGAGAGGGGAGAAAGCAAAGTAAGAGCTAGAGGTCAGGAGGAATAGACACTCACCTGAACCAGGAGCTCCAGCTTCCTGTCGTCCAGGAGATGGACCTGACATCGTCGCCCCTCTGTCATCTGAGGAGCATAAAAACAAGAGATATTCCTTAATTTACTTGCTTATTGCACTATTTTAGAGGCGTCCATTGTTACAAGTCATACAAAGAAAGGCGCACACATTCCCAAATGACTCATATATTGTGGTCAAGGTAAAGAAGAACAGTATGCTTATCATCAATAAGTACAATATGTGAGCAATATCCTGTATGACAGGCTTGGAGATTCCATGTGTGTTAGCTCAAGCCATAACAAGGTTAGCTGAGCTAACTACACACAATGGGCCTCTCTCTGTTCCTCACAGACATTTTTAACATTCCTCCTTGAGCAGGAAATCCATTATCCATCAATGGACTAGTGACCAAAGTGAGGGAAGCTGCCTGCTGACAGTGTTCACTGGAGTGTTTGTCTGTTTTCCTGATACCAGGTTTGCTGAATGGAGCTGCAAAAAAATGAATAATATCCACCTGCCAAGGTCAGGCGTAAACAGTGAAGCAGGTGCAATGATGAAACAGTCAACTGTGGGAAAACACGAATTAGACCAAATATTTTACACGGCAGACAAAGCCAAGCCATCTCTACAAACCTGCCTCAGCATTTGCTACTCAAATACAAACAAATCCAAGACCAAGCCTTGAAGATTCACTGCATAAACACTGCCAGACATTTCAAGGTATGTGAAAAAGCTGGACCTAAAGTTTTCAGTATGTTGGGGTGTATATGCATCCCTATGTTTTTCAGCATGTGCAGAGTTTCTCCACAATCCAACAGGAAGCAGGGACCCTGAGGAACGTAAACACCCTATGGCCCCGCCCACACTTCCCTCACATCATGGAGATGGGGGCTGGAGGGGGTGGAGGGGGTTGTAGAGGAAGGAGTAATAAAGAGATGGGGGAAACATCACCATTGTCAAAATGTCAACCATATGATGAAAACTCTGAAAACAGAGACCCTATAAATTTGAAAACAAGCCTAACTGGTTTGTAACTCTATCAAGAGGATCATATTGGCCTCCGGAGGCTACTGCAATTTGGTAAGGGTGTCTCCTTAACATGGTTAGCCTACTTTCTCACCATTTGTGCCAGCTTGCATCAGGGTGAGACTTTAGCAAGGAGATGACGATACCAGAAAAAGTGAGGGGAAAGAAGTGCCACAGCACTCATCCCTGTGTGAACTTCCTTGAATCACTACTGGTGGGCGTGTGCGGCTTCTAGTTTCTTTTCAGGGTTAAGCTGACCCTCCCCTCGCCACTGATCTCTTGCGGTTTTGAAGGTTTAGATTGGGTGCACCTGTGCACACAGTCAGGTGACACACAAACCCTTACATTTTCCAACCTTACCCTTTGTTTTAATCTCCTGTCCTCGAGTTACATTATATCTCTGAAAACCCTTTGTTTTTATTACTGCGTAGAGTGATTTTAATTTATACCATAACTGCTGAGTGGTAGGTTAGTTTTGCAAGTATAACCAAATGCAAACTGTAAAACAACTCCAAGATGGTCTAAGGTTGCTGTAAAGGCATTACGTTATATTAATTCATATATGTTTTCAATTACTCAGGACAAAACTAGAGTACAATGAGCAAACATGTGAAGTGTCTTGTCTGCAGCACACTTGAAACTGTACTGTGGTATGCACACTACCACTGGTACTCAGCTTGAGGCATATGGGAATAGTGCAAGTCTTAATGTCAAGGTAACAAATCACTGCCCTGAGGGGGGGTGGGGACAGGCAGCCCAATCTGGCACAGATAGGTTTTTAGTTGCAAAATTCACTTTTTGGTATTGAGGACATGCAAAGAGTTTCTATTAGCATGAAACCAAATGCAACAAGTCTGTATTACAGGCTTGTTATAACTAAAGAAGATGAGACAGATAATATATTATTACAAGGTTCTTCTTTACACTGTAGCTTGTTATAACTAAAGAAGATAAGAAAATATACATTATTATCACAAGGTTAACAACTGAGAGAAACTGAGCCCAAAAGCACATGTGCTACTGGCTGCATCACCTTGTCCTGCTGTGTGATTCACGCTGCATCCAATAAAGCAACATTTCTGATCCATTACTCGGCAGCTCTGAATTGGCTAACATGCGTCCTCTGGACTGACTCACCACCAAGAAAGGCTGATATTTAAAGACCAGAGATCAAAGTGAAGCATACACCACTACAGTGCTGTCTGAACCGGCCATGTTCACAGTGTTTCGTTATTTCTTCGCTGAGGCTGACAGCAAAATTGCAGGCACGCGCGTGCACGCACACACACACGCACACACACACACGGACAGCTGACAATGATGCTTGGTCAGTGTAAGCTACCGCAGTAAGGTTATCATTAGTTATTACCTTGCAAACAAATCCCCACTGCGAAGCTCCCACTCACAGAAGCCGGTTCCAAGATGGAGAGGAAAATGTAAATATATATATATATAAAATAAAATAAAAAAACACACACAAAAACGAATTATTAATCCCAAAAAGAAACGAGTCGTGTTACTGCCAGAAAAAACACCCTCTTTTCTGTCCGGCCTAGAGGATGAGGCACATCAGCATCCATGTTTGTGACCATTAGTTAACATTAGTTAGCTGGCCGTTTAATCCCGTCTCTCATATCTTCGCCGTTCAAGCCTGAAATAAATAGGCGCTAATTAACGGCGACTGAGGAGCGTTTTCCAAGGCACGCTTCTCTCTCATCCCTCCTTTGGAAAGCACTGAGCTCCACGGTGATAGTCCCAGTCGACCAAACCCCCTGCCCGCCCCCCCGTTTCCCTACCGGCACCGTGCACAAACGGCGTGTGAACGTGCGGATAGCAGGAGACCGTACCATCGGTCAGCAACCGAGGGGGACGGCCGAAAGCAGCGGCTGACTGTGTTCCAGCCTGCCTTCACTTCCCCCAGTTACGTTTCCCGCTGTCACCGGAGTTGCTTCGAAAACACGGGAATAATGGAGGCAAGATGTGGGGGCGGGGAGAGGAGGAGATGAGGGGGAATTTTCTGCAGCAGCAGCTCGCAGCCACGAGAAACTGCAGACCGCTCTCTCCTCTGTGTGTGTGTGTGTGTGTGTGTGTGTGTGTGTGCGTGCGTGCGTGCGTGCGTGCGTGCTTACACCCAAACATCTGTGTCTGGAGCACAACAATATAAAGTCTGCATACTTTATGAAATCAGCCCTACTTCCAGAAATGCACTTTGTAGGGGAGGAAGAGTAGAGAGATTACCCTCATATGACTGATCGCTTTTAAATCAGGTATAAAACAAGTGCATTTTGAGTTCCACTAACCTTAAAATGTTGATTGCAGTCTGCAAAGAAAATGCACAGTTTCCATCTAGATCCCTGGTTTGGTCTCTCACTCCCTGTCTCTCTCCCTTCAGCTTGCAGCTTCCTGTCTGCACTTTTAAACACAAATCTTGCTCACAGGTTTGGCTTGCTTGAATGAATCTTGGCCTTCAGTCCACTGCAGCCGTTGAACTGACTTTTTTTTTTTTGGCATGACCTAAATTGGGCACTTGTGTTCACCTTACACAGCTGGAACAGCAGCCGTTATAACCACAAGCTGTTAACATAACAAAATCAGTCTGGTTTGTGAAGCTATAAATAGGTACTAAGGTGTGCAGCAGAGGCTGAGCCTCCTATCCATAAAATGTTTAAATGAGTCAGCTACTATGCCTTTTTTGTTGTATTACAACAAGAGTAGTCCCCATGTTATGAAAATAGTGTAATGTTTTCATAACATATAAATATGAATGTGCCACATATGCATACCCGCAAGCAGGTACGCATATGTGTCACACCTTTATCTCATCTGTCATTTGCTGTCATATGATTCTCTTAAATTTGCACATTCAGTGTCATTCTGTTTGCTTGTAGTTGCACCATATCTGAAATATGGGTGTGTTTCATCAGAAATACTCTCTTTCCAGACATTTAGCAATACAAAGATGCAATTAAATTTAATAAGCTTGGCTTGAAAAGCTTTGTTGCAACCACGGTTTTTGCTGCAACCCCAAAATTCAGCTTAGTTTGCTAAATGGAGAGGGTCACATGAGAAACGAGGAGGTGTATCCTTTTCCCTCCTGCCGGATTTTTCTGTTTCTGGATATTTTTGGCCTGCTTCAGACACCGGAAACTGGCCTGTCCAACTTAAACATCTCCAGATGACTCTTTCTTTTGCTATAATACATACAGCCGTCCCTCATTCTTTTTCTCCAGTCAAAGACACATCTCCATTTATTGGTCGCTTCCTCAGTTTGCTGTCATAAGGGTCCTGTTGTTTAACAGAGCGAGGGAGGAAGAAGGGGACAAAACAGAAAAAAGGTAAAGATCCTGAACACTTACACTGTGTGTGTTTATGAATGATTGCTGCTGTGTGGCACAGATGAAGCTGAATCACAGAATAAGGTGGAAATAAAAAGCAGGCAAGAAGGGAAGCAAGGCAGGAAGGAACAATAACAGGCATCTGTGATTTACCGAGCCACTCTGTCCAGTGTCCATGGCCCTTATCTTCCCTATACATGCTAACCTCTCCATGACCTACACCGAGTATTGCCAAGAACTACAAAGTGAGAAACACTTGTAAGTGTGACATATCTGGACCCTGACCGAGCCGTGCTGTGGAGCCAGTTTGCTTCTATTCTGGGCTGAGGTGTGGCTGTAATAATGAGGTGCAGATTCAGTGTATTTCTGTGGAGTATGGATCCAAAAGGCAAAAATCTAAATGGCTGAGGTGGGTTTAGCAGAGTAGGCTTGGGTTTTAGGGTCAGACAGGGAAACACGGCTGATGGCCTGTGTTGGAAAGGGTAAGCTATATTGGTGGAGTGAAATATAAACACCACTGAATGGCTAATTGAAGCAAGATGGGGAATCTCTTCAACCCTAACTGTGGGACGATGCGGTAGGCAATTAAGACTGACACACACACACACGCACACACACACACACGTGCACACTCTGTCTTGCTCTGTCTGCCGTTGTCTGCTTCTCCCGCATATTTATGGAGACTAAATAAACACGCACTCTTAAACATGTCACTTCGAGAGCAAGCGTGCTCTGACACAAGCACTCCAATGATGATTTATGATGCTGAGATCATTGCATCTGAACAGGCTTTACAACTTGTCGGCATTTTAATGTAACAGCATCTACGTATAGTGCAGATTAGATTACAATACAGGGAAAAAAAAACACTCAGGATACAGTTTCAGTTTAGTTCAATGGGTTATTAAAAACCTGATGGAAAAATAATAGCAGGGCCAAATCCTGTCTTCCTCTCCGTCTAAAGCTTCATGCAGTGGCAGAGAGATGGAGCAGGGAGGGTCAAGGAAAGGCAGCCAGGAATGTCTAGAGAAACAACTGACCATCGAGATCTGTTTTGTTTGTTTAAGTGTGTATATGGGAGTGTGCTTGCATGTTTGTGTGTGTGTGTGTGTCTGTGAGCTCCACCCTCACTGCCCGTGTGTGACTTCGGGACTGAAATGTGGTTCCAGTTAGGGCGTTTTTTAAAATCAGAAACATACTGGCACTTCAAACAAACTGGGGATATTTTTGAAGCCAACTCTGCTTTGTTCTTATTTTACTACAAAGCTCCATTCCCAGACTTCCACTAAAAAAAAGAAGCAAAAAAACAAAACTTTCCCCCTCATTTCAATATAGAATCACAACTCTGACTAAAACTGACAGATGGAGACGCTTATGAATTTCAAAAACCACATAGGCACTTTCAGAGGGAACATGGCTGTGAGGTGTGTCAGTAGGCACAGTGAAGACATCGGGAATCGTGCTATGCAGTAAATTCTGCAAGATCCAAATTTTGGTTGCGTTATATCCACACAAATCCATCTCTGGCTGCACATCTTAAGTTCAGCTTCGCTGCCATTTGCACCCCGAGGAGCCTCAATTCCAAATGAACTGAAAAGATAAGAGTTTTGCCTTCTCTCAGCTCACTGTGAGAAGAGCCAGAAGGCGTTCTGACTACGCACACACACACGCACACGCGAGCAATACATACGTGCGCTGACAGATCAAAGTGTCATCAAGGCCATCTAAGAATATACACAATGTGAACCAGTGGTTTGCACTTTGTAAAAAGATTGTGTAGATAAAGGAAATAAAAATAACAGGTGTGATGATAACACGTGGAGATAGAGCGATAGTTTTTTTTTTGCACTGGTAAATCTGAATATGCCTTGCAGTCATAACATTCAACTTCACCTTGTTCTTGCTTGATTCCTGATGGCCTGAAATTCCTCTTTTTATTCTTTACAGATTCCACACTGAAAGGTCACATTGCCTAATGCCAAAATAATGAAATGCCCTCCAACCCCCCACAACATGCACACCTATATTGTTCCTGTAACAGTCGGGCACGTGGAGTTATCTCTTTACTCTTCATTTGCTCCTGCTCTCCTCTTTGTTTCAAGCCCATATCATCATTCTGCTTGTCTCAGTGCTTCTTTTTCTTTTTTCCCCCCTGTTGTGCATCCTTTAGATACTTTTCTTTTAACTGCACTTTCTTTGTGGCTGATCAAAATTTGGCCATGCAGATGTACGCGTGTGCATGGGCAGTCCGCAGTACGCAGAGCCAGCAGTTATATTTAAAACAGAAAACTCTCAAACAACACCACAGTATCCTACAATGACATCCAAGCAAATGAGCACAGTGTGATGATACAGCGCCACAGTGTGTCAGTTTAAGAGGGAATGACCTCAGGCTGCTTTGGCTCTTGTGAATGCAGGTCACCTTCTTACATGTTACCTACAATTAGATTTATCAGGTAAACTATTACAGTCAAAAGGGATTATTTCACTTCCCAAAGGACTCACAGGCCCCTTTCTTCCACAATTCATGATTTTGTTCATGTCTGCTCTCAGATTACTTTTCCCTGTCAGCTTTGCCCTTTAATGAATTGAACAGTACAGTCTTTATGCAATGAGAACATTAGCTGAAAGCTATTTTAAGCACAAAATAAAGTGATAAGGGCAAAAGGAATATTGGGAATGCCTGCAACCTAAAAGAAGACTACAAAAGTTCAGGACAAATAGGTACCAGTGATGTCATGACTTCAGGACTTTTATCTCAATGAAACACAGTCTCAGAGATTGTGGGGCTGATCTGCAAAGCTGTGGACAGTCAGTGTGAGCCATTCACAAGGGAAGGATCTTTTACCCCTACACCTCCTCTCTTCATCTATAATTTAGACAGTGAGAAATCACTGTAGACCCAAGTGACCCTGCGTTCACTGATACTGCTGGCACTGCATGCAGAGGGACGGTGTGACGTAAAGAGGAGTATTTGGTTCTGCACAGTATTCTGTGTAAACAGTCTGTGTGTACAACTCACTGAACTGTGTTGATCAATGGACCCGCCATCTTGACCTCTCTTTGTCTTTGCTGCTTTGTCTGTCTTTTTTTGCCTTTTGTTTGGAATCCCATAAGAAAAAAACAAATTAACAACCCCACCCCTCCAAACAAAACAAAAAAAATCTACACCTGTGCCCTCATGGCGTAAACTCAAGGGCACTGAGTGCTGCAGAGCAGTTGAACTCCAGTGGCCTCTATTCCCTGCCCTGTGACAAGATGGAATACCAAACACAAATCATTTAGCATGCTGAATATTAAACAGCGCTGTCTGCAAAGTTCTCTCTGTGTATGTGTGTGTGTCTGTGTGTGTGTTCTAATGTATTCGACTAGTCTATTAAACATGTACCCTGAGACTAGAAACAGCAGGGGAGAGTTTGGGGTAAAAAGGTGCCGAAATCCTCTCTGTGCTTTGCTGATTTTGCCCTTGTGTATGTGTGTGGTAATGTGTGTGTGTGTGTGTCCTCCAGGTCCAAAGACCCTCTAGGCTAATTAGGGAAACAGCCAAAGAACAACATCACTCAAAGCACCGGCTTTACAGGAGCTTGGTGAGCTTACATCCTCATAATACTTCAGAGATTTTCAAACCACCCACTTGTTTAGCTGAATGCATGGAAACATCCTGCATTGTCAAGCACACACACACACACATACACATGCACACGCACATAAATGTTTGACCAGCCTCACCGCCCTGTGCTCACCAGAGTAAGATGCAAACAAAAGTTGTCATGACAACTTTCTAGGAGATCAAGGCTCGTCTGTCATTCAGTCCTGTGCCAGAAATGTAGGGCACTTAAAGGAGGAGGCACTGTCACACAATGCTAAGACAGTGTAACAAGAATAGGTACGACTGTGGTGTACAAATGTACAGCAAAAAAGCATGCGATGAAGGCTTCAAGTGAGTCAGTGCAACTGATGACAGAATCGTGATCCCAGGATTACAAATACAAGGGAACTCTTTGCTCTATGAAGCTAATAAATAAATGGAATGCATCAGGGAAGAATCTCAAAAGGGTAAGAAAGACAGGCTGGACAATAGAGGAGTGAAGAAAAAGCTATCAGCCCATCCACAAGCCCTGTCCTGCTGCCTGTCTAGTCTGCTTGAAGTGTGCTCTGAAGTCAGGATTTATTAATCCATAGTTTTGGTTCATTGTGAGTGAGCGCCATTACGACGCACTTGATTCCTCTGAGCTAGGGTAATGATAAATGACCCAGCTCATCTGCAGGGAGAGCCCTTTGGCATTTGCGTGTGGTCTGTGTGTGTGTGTGTGTGTGAATGTGGGTGCAATTACTCTCATCCAAGGGGAATCCCGTCACAGTAAAGGTATTGAATGTCTTCCGTTTGTCCACTTTGCCTCAAGGAGAGCCACAATCTGAAGATTTAGACAGCTTTTTCTCATTAAACAATACCAGCTGATAAATCAGAGCTTTGCCACAGTTACAGGAGAGAACTGGGTCCATTTTTTAAAATTAGGTAGTTTGTCAAAAGACTGCTCTGTGTTGTATGGCTCTGGAATACTTTGAAATGTGAGCATGCATGCACTGCAGCTCTCTGACCATCTAGCTTACAGTGGAACACAGACGTTTGAAGGTATCTGATTTAAAACCATGCCTAAAATCTAAGCTTTGATTGTATGTGCATCCGCTCTCATTCAGGAGCACAATGTGTGCTTTTGGACTGGAGGAAGCTTTTCTTATGCCTTATAATTTTTGGAGGGAGTCCCTACTTTTTGTTTTTCAGAGAAACTAGGAACTACCAGAGTTCTTGGAACCATGTTTGTTAGCTCCTCCTTCTGCATAGATTGTTATGCTTGTGTCTGAATTGATACAGACACAAGCATATTTGATTTGTTTAGCATTTGCAATTGCATCTATAAAACTGCTTAAATTTCTGCTCGTCTGCCTGGGACGTACAGCTGAACAACGCAGTGAAGGCAAAACACAGTGAAGCAAAGTAGAGAGAAAATGATGAAGCTGAAACAACATTACAAGACAGTAAAAAAACCACAGCAATCAAATCGGATCTGAACTGGCATGGTTTAATGAAAGCTGTCTTTGTCCACAGACTGCTGGTAATATGCTGGTAATACTGCACTAATGATTCATTAGTTGACTTTAAGAGGCTATCATCAGCAACACCAGGAGCTTGTGCCTCTTGTTAGTGAATTATTGTGTATTGAACAACATAAAAAAAAATCACTTGTAATGCTATGTTAGATAACTTAAAATTGGGTACCTTCAACTGCATATATCTGTTTCACTCCATTATTATCACAAAAGCTCCAATCATGGCATCCTCCAGCTTATTGTGGATATGGCCTAGTTGTTGCTATGCCAACTGCATAGCAACAATACTTCACATTAAGTGTTCCTGCTAACTGCAAATGCAAACAGACAAAATGCTCCTAAATGTATGGAGTTCCCAGGAGACCACCCCAGTGGGTACTTAATCTCTGGTAGTCTCCAGCATCTCTTTGGTCCGATACAATAACTTGTTAGATCTGAATGTTTCGACTCAGGCAATTGCTGATATTTCCCTCATCTCTAAAATTTAATATGCATGCAAAACTCTAAACCTCTGTTCAGTAAACACATGTGGACTCACTGTTAGTGGCTGTAATATCCGTACGAGTAGAGGATCTGAGAGTCCATGAGAGGGATTTCCCGAGATATTTACCAGATTCGCATAATAATCCTCTGGATTACCCTTCTATACTGTGGGCCTAACCTTTGAATTAAAAACATTATAAGGTCTTACATCCCCAGCACTAATGCCACATTTAAATCTATCACTTCATTCGCTGGAGGAGGACCACCTCCAAAAACCTTATATCATGTCCTCTCTGGCCACGAATCAGACACATTGAGGGGATTTAAAGGGATACCCGCCAGATTTATCAACTAGGCTTCTCAGCCTTTGCCCACTAAAATACTGACCAGATATTGCAAACATGTTCAACATCTGAATAGTCTCCAACATGGTAACTGACACCTGGCAAAGTGTTAAAAAAATCAGTCTCAGTAATTCTCAGTTCGTCATGCAACAGTGATTGATGATTTTCCTTTGACAAAGTGTGAATACTAAGCTGGTTTTATTCAACACCGTGCCTTAACTCAGAGAATCAGATTAGTGCTTCTTATACTGTACAGCATGTGTGAGGATGTCAGTGTGCGGCCATGCATATGCTTGTAATTAATTCGAAGTGAGAGGCCATCCTGTGAAGGATATATTTTTACTTCACCAGAGAAATTATATTCTGGCATGGCTGATAGCTGCCAAATGATAATATTGCACATGGAGTAATGAATGGAGAAGGGTGTCACGCTTTAAATATTTAACATGTAACAGAGTTGCAGGTATCCAGAAGACTCGTCAAGCAACTTTACAGCAATAAAATGCAGACAACGAATTGATCTTTGATCACGAATTATGATTTCTGGAATGAAATTATAACTTGCAGTTCAACTCCTGATGAGTCACTTCAGAAGCATTTTTCTCGCTTCAAACATGATCAAACAACGACAAGCTTTGCTTTGCTCTCCCTTTCCCTCTTTCACACATACATTTACAGTACACTCACACACTGGGTATTTGATAAACCTAGGAATGGAGCAGTGGAAACGTTTTCCTGACGAACTATGCAAATAAGACCTAATCCCCAGGGAGACACTATAAACGGCTTCAACCACCAACACAATCTACACAGGCGCATTTGTGTGTGTGCATTAGCGTGTGCCCTCATGCAGGGATATCAAACGCAAACACACCTCCAGCAAGTTGCCAACAAATTAGAAAATTACAAGAAAATAAACAAAGTACTGGAAAAATTTGGGACAGTGTCTATTCTGGCCTTCTACCAATCCCATCCACGAACCCTTTCTGCCGGTTCTGGGAAAAGACTTTCTCACATACAGATCCTGACTTTGGCAATGAGAACAAAGATTGCTGCCAGACAGCCCTAGCGATCAAAATTCTTCAGTAGGAAGTCACAAGTTCAGCTTCGTCTTCTATCCAATAATTACTTGGCTGCAAAATGGAATAATGTTGGGAATTAGCAAGGACACACAGATTTCCCATTCTGGACTTTTGCCTGCCTGTCATGAGGTTATTTACTGACATCTGTTTCAGTTGAATACTTGAACAAATTGATGATAAATTGAACATGAGCGCAAGAGAGACTTAACAAAGTAGGCTGATTACAGTCGTGACCTGATTCACAGGAGATGCTGGCAGTCACAGTAGGCTCTTCTCAACACTATACTTTGACTGAGAGCCAAAAGATCACAGACAAAAGAAGTAACTGGACAGATACAGAAGAAGGCTTGTGCGTCTTATATCTTACGGTGTCGTTGCTGTGTCTCTGGTTCGTATCATAATTACTTGGCCTATTCAGTGGGAAAGGAATATGTTCAATGACAGAGCTTTTCTCACAGGAAACGGCACCAGATGAGTTCAGTGGGAGTAAACTGGCTTGGGTTTCAATCCAAAATATGATGCTGTAAAGCCTACAAGCTTACACCATATCAGGGCACAATGAATAAACCTTATATGTGAAATTTTAAATGTGCATAAATTTTTTCAATGGGGTTATGTTGCTAGGAAACAGCTTGGATCAAAGTTTATTTGTCATGTAGGAGAACCGGCTTCCTGTCAGCCATTGTTATTAGCAAGAGCTGTAACAGGAAGCAAACTGAGTCTATCTAGGATGTTTGTCTTGTCAAGTGTAAAAAGCTCTACTGGGATGCTGAACACTTGCTTAACAAGTCACTTCAGATTGTTATGAATAAAATGATGGCTTGGAGCAATGTTTGCGAGTTGCATTACATTGATGACTACAGAAAGATAAAAAACAAAACAAAATCTTGCAGCTGAGGGGAAGTCCAACCACCTGTGTTTGCTACAGTTTTTACTGTTGCTTCTTCCCTGCGCAGGATATCCTGCCTTTTGGGATGGGGTGAGATGATAAGAAGGGGCTTGGTGGGATATAAAATCAAAAAACAAAGATACAGTGTACACAGATGAAACTGATGCAAATTGTAAGCAGCACAAGGAATGACAAACAATTACACCATCTAACGCAGCACAGCAGAGTGCTGCCCTCACATGCCTGTTGGTACCAACCCTGTTTAAAGGGTCACACCACCAGAGGAAAATGTGTGACTGGAGGCTGTTGAGTCAATATTACTCAGCCTGATGTATGGAAGTGTGAACACACTGCTCTCTCACAAGAGAAATAAGTGTACGTCTGTGTGAGCAAACAACATTTCACAAATGCCGTCTGCTGGTTAATGTAGCGCTACAGCTCAATCACACAGGGCGATGCCCCATGCAACATGCAAAACGATGTTGGTGCGAAATCACCACCTTGACATGCAGTGCATTCACACACGGGGGTGCAGTAAAATAACTGGACTGAGCATACTGGAATGCTGGTGATGTAGGCTTTTGCCAATGACAGTCAAAAAGGAGAGCAGAGAGAAATAGTTGAAAGGAAAAGAAGATGAATTTTAAGTAGGAAACAAAAAGTTGGAGAGTAAAACAAGACATTTGGATGGCTCTTGGACAGGTTAGAGCCATGACTGGAAATGTTTTTCATTTCAAGGAAAGAAAAAAAAAGGTGGAAAAGAAGTGCAGAAAGTGAAAACAGGTTGTTATAAGTTAAGACCTTGTCTGTGTCTATCATTCCCGCTCTCTTTCTTTCTTTTTCCCTCTCTCGCTATTGTGTGCATGCCAGTTATGTGAGGCTGGGTATCTCATTAACAGTAATAGAGGAAGCCAGGCAGAGAGGCAGTGAGCCAGGGATATCCCCATCCCACAGACACACTGACCCCTCCTTCTCTGCTATTGAAACTCCCAACACTATTAATTGCTCCACCTTAGACTGTACCACTTTTCCAGGCCAAGGGATATATTGTCCAGACTAGTCCTCTTGAGCATGTTTAGGAAGCATTAAAACAGCCGCTTCTGAGAGGTGTTTTGGTGTGGCCTCTGTTAGGCCAGGATGGGGTGTTAAGGATGGGTTAGACTCAGGGAGGCCTGGTAAATTATTTCAGCTTCCTCTGATTGTGTTACCCTCCCTCAGGATGCTTAGACCAAGGAGCTACACAAAACCACATTACAAGACAAAAGTTAGAAAAACAATCCAGCTTATTCTCCTCTTGAGAATAAAAGGGGAATCGGAGAAAAAAGACAGGAAAACGTGCATGCTGTGCGTGTTTATCTTTGTGTGCACGTATGTGCTGATGAATTTATGCTATGCAGTGTGCTCCTTATCATTTAGCTACAGGCCTGGTGAGTCTGTTGGGTTTGTCCTGGTGGTACCAGCTGCATACAGGGCAGGTGAGACACTTGGGGAATACTAATGGCTCTATGAAAGCCCTGTGCATCAATTCAGACAGAGTGAAGTGAATACTGATCAAGCTTTTTGCTGAATCACAGCTAGACAGACACAAGGCACAAAAGAAGCTGCTGCTTTTACACAATTAAAAATAATGCAAACCAGAGAAAGGGTTTACATTATTAAAGCAAATTGACGCATTTGGTGAGTACAAAGTTGGAGGGGAGTGAAATGTGAGGCGATGGAGGCAGAGGGACCAGACAGCCTACAAAACAGTGCCAATGTGTGTGTTTTTGTGTGCACGTATCCCCCTTTTAGATGGCCATAGAAACACTTACCAGCTTAACAGCTTAGTTACCAGCTCTTTAATACTGACCTTGGCAACACAACTTCCTGTTGTGTATCCTGAGCACAACAAAAACAAAAGAACACTACACACAGGGACTGCAAAGTGAAAAAAGTTCTATTCAGTGCATAAACCTAGCAGGAACACAGCCATGACATCTAACCCATTTCTGTCCTTCATGCTTAATGAAACTAATCAAGTTTAACCCTGCCCTGTCTCTGGCCCCAGTGTCTGTCTGGAGGACATACCTGGCCTGCAGTACATCATCTGTTCCCTACTTGTCTTTCTCCTTCTGCCTTAAGCCCTTGACACAAAAGTGTGGAATCATTTATTAATAACAGCTTCTTATGACAGATGGTTGAGCATGTAAACACAAGTATCTCTTCACAGGAGCACATTTATCTGGGATTAAACTGGCCCAGTGCAAAGTGCCTTCGTGGATGAATGTGCATGGAAATCTAGTAATGTTTGTGGTTTCTAAAATTGGTCTTTTTATGCTTTGTGTGTATTTGAGGTGCAGCCTACCTGGTAAAGTGGCCTTGAAACACACCTGTGTGCATGCAATAGATGCAGAGGGCCAGGAAGACTCCTGGCATGCACACGAATCCGCCGGATTGCTGTGGAGGTGAGAGTCCACAGCAGGCCCTGCCGAGTACAGACCACCTCATCTAGACCCAACAAGACAGCCTCCATTCCTATCTAACTATTCCACCACCAGAGGAGTCCACAGCAGAATGAGTTTATATCAAAAGGACATCCACAGGTAACACATTAGTAGATCTTTAATTGCACAGGTGACCCATCCACAGAGGCCCGGGCAATGAGATGGTATGATTATCCTTTATTGTCCTCTTGATGCCACTTATCTCCAGTAGATAATAACTGGATCATCTCTAGAGGTAAGCCACAGAGAGACAGGCTAACCCCGTGTCTGTCCCCTCTTGTGCCTCTGTCCCTCTAGGCCCTCTTGTCACTCTGGGATTCACAGGGGTGATGCCTCCTCAAGGTCAAAGCCTGCTAGTCCTTCTGCCCTAGTCCCACACAGCCAGTGTTCCCTGCTGACTCCTTCTCTTCTTGTCCTCCTCTCTTCCTGTCCCTTTTCCTCCCACTGAAGCAAAGCACCCTCTGTCCGTTGGGCTCAGCGTCACAAACACAAACATTCCCACTTAGGAAATGCAGCCGGTCTCTCAGTCTCCCCGACTGGAGGTTGTTTTTAAAGTGATATGCACTCTCATACTGCAGCTCACACTGAGAGAAACCAGTCCTCTCGCGTTCTCTCTCACTGTCTCAGTTTTCAAGGAAGGAGGCATGTTCCTATTGAAAGTCCATACCTCTCACACACCTGTTCAGACTGAACAGAAAGTGTACGTTTATGAAGAACTTACACACACACTATAGAAACACTGAATCGCAAAGACTGAGTCGCAGTAACACTGACATCTGTTCACTTGGATTTTTGCCAGAATGTTTTTAAAAAAGGACATATTTTTCCTCCAAGCCAGTTTTCCCAGGCTGGAGTATCCTGCTCTGACCTATCTAAGACCTGAAAAAAACAGAAAATGTCACTCCTCAAACCATCTGCTAGTTTTCGCTAACTCTTTATCTCTGTGCAGAATGTGAAAAGAAGGCAAATATAATTCATTTAGTCAAACTTAGTTGTTTATTTGAGACATAAATCCACAATGAATCTTCCATGTGCTTACGTACATCCATTTGCAAAAATGGCCACATGGAGGCAATACAAACCCCATATATAATCTCTGCCAAGCAAGCAGTGCCTGTGTGTAAATCCTTGCCAGTCTGTTATAAATTCTGGCTTAACAGCACTACTAAAACACTACAGCTTGAACGAGCAATGTTTGTTATGTTATGTTTGATACAAATGTTAAAATGACTCTAAAATCGAACACAGACACCCATTTTTTTCTCCCTCCTGTAGACTATGATTGGTTGCACAGGATTTTATTTATGTCAGTTGTATTATTTAAAAAAAAATCTCTTCTGCTTTGGTACAGCCAAATGCTTTCATTTTTCCTGCTTTCGTCATGGTCTGTCCTCAGAGAGTTGATCGATAAAAAATTCAATATCTCTGTACAGTACAGTAATTCTTTGCCTTTTCTACCAAACCACCAATCTGACTGTGGGGGGGATTAAATGGCCTTTCATACCCTGCTCTGATTCATGGCAAGGTTTATTGATGCAAGAGGTCATTTCTGTACTGCTGAGATAGTGTGTGTGTGTGTGTGTGAGACTTTGTGTGCATACAAATTATTGTATGACTTAATGGAACCACAAACATGAGTTAGAGACTGCTGTGGCGCACATCAGGCTTAGTACATTAAGTGAATAAACATCTAAGAATCATTTTCCATTTAATTGCAGTAGCTTTACCAACAATCTGCTCCACAATCCCTGCTTCCACAGCAATAACTTCCCATACTGTACTTCTCTCTCAGGGTTTCATGTTGTCCTCTCATTGGTGTCTTGAGAAACTCATGAGGAATGTGTAGTATTCCTGTAGTGTGAATTTTCCAGACTGACTGGACATGCTCCTCTCTCAGTGACTGTAACTTAAAAGGGGTGTAAATATTTGTTTCTGTGATGAGAGAGGAGGGAGGTTAGGCATGAGTGTACACTGTTCCCATGATTCTATGTGTTTGCTGTGTCCTGCTGAATCCTGGGAAAGGTCAGACAGCCACTGTGATGTAAACAGTCATGACCAACAGTGTCAGCTGGGTGGCTAGCCACAAAGTAATAAGATGGAGAGGAAAATACACTATTTTACATTGAGAACTATGGTGGACAGATGGACTTGACAGCTAACTAGTAGGAAAATCTACATAGGACACGGGGAAATCATCTCTCCGCTCCTCATGTATTTACTTC
>VUQK01031694.1:17874-40096 GCA_015106715.1 Bujurquina vittata
AACCGTTGCGGGGAGGGAGGTGAGGGACAAGCAACGGGGGGAGGGGGGGGGGGGGGGGGGGGGGGGGGGCAAAGAAACTACTGAGCACCATTTTAAGTTGCTGCAAAAAATTTCTAGCCTGCTGTATCAGTTTTTCACTTTGATTTTCAGGTATCTTTAAATTCAGCCCTGTGGCTTCCTTCCATTCCCAACATATCAGTATAGATATCCAGCATGACCTTTTCCCATTGGGACCTGATATGTGTTCAAAGTGTTCCTTTATTTTTTTAAAGAAGTGCAGGGTGGTGTGGAATTTTAGTCTAGGCCCCCGTCTCATTGCATGTTGGCACATGGATGTGCTTCATTTTTTGACTTGATCTCATGGGTATGCATCATTTTATTGAAGTGATCCACTGTTTGTTAATTAAATGAACTCCAGTGTCACTGCTGAACTGCTGAGTCTTGTTTGTGGTAGAATGTGTGATTCTTGTGCAGTGCAGGCCAGCACTGGACACATTTACCAAACAGAACGCAAACTGCACTCATTTCTTGCAGATCTCATCAGTGGGAGGCGGGGTGATAAATATGGCCAACTTCCTTACTCCTCAGGAACAACCATATGGTACTTTTTATGGTAGATTTAGATAGTGATATAGCTATTTAAAACTAAAGTCATTATCATCATTAATGTCATTATCGAGTCATTGATTTTTCAGTGACTGTAATAAGGCTATATTATTTCATAATGAATGTTCAGTTTGGGTTTAATTTGAATCAGATCAGATGCACTAAAAGTGACCTCATTATCAAAGACTGTTTTTATGCTAAATAAAGGCCATGAGTGGCTGAAAAAGATCCATCCCAGAAAACAATGTCCAGCAACCTCTGGTGCTTGGTGGGATTATCTTTAAGCAGGTAGAAATATAAGAATTCAATTTTAGTTCTATATACAGTACAACTATAGTCCACATTTTTTAAAAAGGTGGAAAAAATCATGATGCAGATTGTGGATCATGATTCCACCCCAAACAACTGTCACGTGATCTTATCAGTAGATCTTCCACAGAGACAGCAGCACAACGATTCAGCTCCCATTTCAAAGCCACTTCATTTATAGATAAACCTGCTCACTGAGAGTGCGCATTTTCATTTGGTTTCATATCTAAAAAAGATAGATTTGTGGCCCTTGTACATAGGAGGCCCTGCCATGTGAGATATTGTGGTTAATTTATTCTACAGATTTTATAGTTTCTTTTTTTCATTTCGTTAGATTATGGCTTAGATCCGAGTCATTAAGTTCACCTTTCTATAGAATTTTGCCTGTTTGCCTGGTTATATATGTCTCTCTTGCAAATGAGACACTGAGTCTCAATGGGACTACCTGGATGAATAAAGGCTGTTAAAAAAAAAAGTTTAAGTGCAGTGAACAAAACAACCAAACACTTGTTTTGCAATATTTTCAGTGGTATTTGGCTGATGAGTAAAAGTCCCTGTGAATATATAACAGGGACTAGTGCGGCTGGAACGATACACATCACAAAGAAGAGGTTCTGTGAGGCGATATTGTTAAAAGTGTTGATTTTTATTGTAGATTAAAAAAAAAAATCTTTAAAGTCATCAGCCAGGAGTGCCAGCAGATGCCTGTGATATAGATTTTTATTGTTTTGTGTAAGTTTACATGTAGCTCCTCCACGATCAGGTGTGCCTCTGTGTTGTGTTAAAGGTTTCACTGTAATTGGTCAGACTCCATCTCTGAAGATTTTGCAGAATTTTTTAAGTCAAGTAACATTTAGTTTACTGTAATGGTGAGAGCGGAAATGCTAAAATTAAATGGCGACACTCTCCTGATTTGTTTGTTGTATATCACAGAGTGACAAGAAATGTTGATGAATTAAATGTACAATAGTACACATTTTCTCATATTGCTCGTGAGCGGCACAAACCTACTCAGAGCACCTAGTAAGGCACAAAACCTTCACACACAGAGTATTTTGGAACTAAAAAACAGCCACGTACAGTACTGTGAAAAAGTCCTGAGCAACCGTCTGTGTATTTTTATAGGAAAATGGAAACGAGGTGCATTGATTCATTGAAACACACAAACATAAATGGGAATGTAGTATATAGGGCAGTAGTATATAGTATTATATATAATTTTTACCATCCTAATGAGCTTGAAAGTCATACCAAAAGTATTTGGAATTACCTTCTTTATTCACAATCACTGATTTCAACCAAAAAATTTAAATATTTGGGTTCATCACTCCATAAGACCTGTTGCCACTGATTTTCAGACAGTTTTGTGGACTTTGCACACCTTTTCTGCCTGTTTCCCTTCCTTAAGAGTGGTTTCTTGACAGCTACCACCAGATCATCCCTGATGGGCACATTTCTCACATTTCTGCTGCATATTTTGCCATTTCTTAAAGACATGATTTTTTAGATACTATTCATTTGCTTTAAGTAGTTTTTTTATTCCTGCCACTTCTTCTTTTGTCCTCTGATTGCGCAGTTTCCTCAACCTTTCTAAGTGCACCCCGCGCACTTCTGGGATTCGTCAAGGCAACGTGTCTTTGGGAGTCACCTCATTGGTGCAAAAATTTAATTTATGCCTGTCAAACTCTTTTATCTTTAGCACTTTTGTAGATGAAGAAATGGGAACAAATGATGTCATTTTGCAACAGAGAAACAACATTTCTCTGAAAAGGAAGGGCTGAGTGAAAAAGTGAAAATGAGCAAAAAGCAGCAGACCTTGAGAAAACCTGCAGAACTATCTGCTCAAGACCACTTTAAAAATACTTTCCTGAATACTTGAAAGCAAAAAAAAAAAATAAAATAAACAAATGAGGGGCGGCTCAAGACTTTTGCATAGTACCACATACATTTCCACTTCTTTGTAATAATGCTGACATTACTGCACCAAGAATTCAGGCAGATGTTCCCCTGGAAGGGCTTGACAATTTAGACAGAAAGTATAAATGTCGTTTTTAGGAAGCTAAAAGGTTGAGTGTGTAATTTATCATTATTTTTAAAAACATAAAAGTATATTTTATTTTTTAAAAGAATACTGTTTAGCTAGTGGATATTGTATCAGTACTAGCTTGTGTTTTTTCTGTACCCCTTTTTATTCAACAAAATTCATCCGAAAGCTGTCTCTCCAGGCTGGTCATCAGATAAAGGCAGTGTGTCTGGCTGACTGATAGTCATGCACTGCCATGAGAATAATGAGACTAATTTCCCCAGCAGATGACCGATAACGCCGAACAACCTTTGTGGAGGAGGGAAAAATGCCGCGATTTCACAGGCACTTTTATTCAGGATTGTTTACTGTCACAAGAAATGTGCGGGTTAGAAATAAACGCTTGACCTTATTTTAGTGGCCCATTCACAGCTAACTATGTAACATTATTTCAGGGTTGTTTTTTTACCTCTGATTGCCTCTGAAATTATGCAGCTAATTGTGGGAATTTGGTGGAAGTTCATGAGAATGAAATGGGTGGATATTACCTGCATTTATGAAACAAGCTGATTCACAGATGCTATCTCAATGTCCACTTTATATGTGACATTCATTTTTTTTATCAGTGCTGTCACTGTATTGTGTTTTTTACTTCTTTACTAAAAATATTGACATTGCCATGCAGAAGAAGTACTGAAATACATCAATAAAGTATGCGCGCATTATCAGCATGAATAGAAACTTAATTATGCAATTGTATGTGACTTGAAAATTTAATATTAATTATATTTTATATTTCTACTCCATTGCATTTGAATAATTTTAGATACAAATGTATCAACTGATAAAATATGTAACATTGTAGGGCTAACGATATTTAGCTGGTCTTGAATAGCAGCTCAGGGAAAGTCGACCATCTTGCAAAATATGTTTTTGCTGAATGTCAGGCTGCTGACTCAAAGATTCTCCTTTACTGACAGGGTGCTCCATCTGGTTGAGACTATGACCTAAATGAAAGAAATGGACCTACAGCTGATTGCATGCCTTCACAACAACAACAACAAAAAAAATAAATCCAACAAAAAAATAAAAAAATAAAATCCAATTAGAATGAAGGTATAGATTCCATTATCTCTTGGATTATTACCATCTAAAATGTTAAAATTTTAATTACGACAAAAAGTACATTGAGGAATACAAGTAAACTTTTAAAAGCTTGCAAATCAAACATTTTTATGTGGTGATTTTGCCACTATTCTGTGAGTTGGTACAGTAATACATAGTTCATATTTGAAGCCTATACCCTGTAATAAAGCTGTAGTGTGCCAGGCTGTCATATCCAAAGAACATAAAATGAAACTTGTGATGTGTACATGCATGGTGTACTTAGGTAACCTTTGTACCATTGAAACTGCACATAAACATGGCAGCAGTATGTAACTAGAAGGTAGACATAGATCATGTGATGCTATGCAGAAAAGATCCACTCCAGGATGTGTGTCGTTTTAGTATTAAAATGAGCGCTGATGGACTGACTGTAATCCTTTGCCTCTTGTTTTCTGACAGTGATGGAACTGCAAGAGGCCAGTGGATCCCTTGTCATCGCCACTTCCAAGCGGACACAATGAAGGAGGACATTCCACTCACACTGATAGCCAGAAAAGTCAATTCCATCAGACTTTGCGCCACAAGTCTTGATTTCATGTGGTCTGAAGAGTAGGAAATCCTATTAAAGCCTCACCTCCTCCTTCTGTCAGCCTGCTCTTTAACCCTTAAAAGAACAACAATCATTCCTCTACACACTGCCCTGCAACTTTGGGACAATTTATTGTGATTTACTTTATGACTGTTAACTACAACGACTGTTCTCCCACTATTGCCCTTTCCCCCTTTTAGAAACATATTTTTTTATAAATATATCTATACACATATTGTGGATATAACTGTGGAACACTGAAATTCCTTCTAGACGCCCTAAGATTTGAATCTAATTGAACTCTCCTCAGACACTTTTTTTTGGATTAATAGATTATTTACAGGTATGGATCTTGTAGGTTTTTCTATCAGGCTCCAAGTGTTCCTCAGCACATGTCTGGGATTGGAATTTTTAGGTACACCAGGTCAGTGGGCACGCTACCTCCGCTGGGATGCCAGCACCCGCGGTGACCTCAGCTTCCAGTTTAAGACAGAGGCCTCAGAGGCACTGTTGCTGTACTTTGACGATGGAGGTTACTGTGACTTTCTACAGCTCTCGGTGGAGGAGGGACTACTGCGGCTGCGCTTCAGCATCGACTGTGCTGAGACCACCATCATGTCTGACAGACGTGTAGATGATGGCAGCTGGCACTTTGCCACCCTGAGCAGGTATAACCTGCGCACAGTGCTGGTGCTGGATGGCCAGGCCAAAGCAGGTGAGGTGAAGCCTCAGCGTCAGTTCATGAAAATAGTCAGTGACCTGTTCCTAGGTGGAGTGCCTCAGGATATCCGCAGTGGTGCACTTACACTGCCTACAGTGCGAAACATGCAGGCCTTCAGTGGCACAATCACAGACCTCAAATATGGCATCTCACAGCCCCTGTTCCTAGGAAGCCTTAATGTGCCCCTGGAGTCAGAAGGATGGTGCACCGTGAACCCGTGCGAGAATGGTGGAATGTGCACGGTGGTGGATGGAGAACCGGTTTGTGACTGCTCCAAAACAGAATACAAAGGCCGTTTCTGCAGTGAAGGTAACCCAAACCCATTACACTTCATACTATGCTGCTATTTATCCTAACACATTCAGCAGTACTCCATGAAACACTAATTCGCTTCAAATTTACACAAAGTTTTTAACCTCTTACCATCCAACCAGCTGCCAGTGACCTCTGCAGAGTCAGGGTTAGGTTCTCATCTATGCCTTTATAAGATCTGGAGTTTTCACCTACCCGAATGTAAAACATATAACAGAAGAATTGTAACAAGACATCTTCTTTTTTCTGAAACTATTCTTGTGCCTTTGTTAGAATGTGGCAAAAATGCCCCTACTGTTACCCCTAAGGGGTTTGGTAGTAAATTGGTGGCTGCTAAGAGGTAAAATTGAATTAGCTGAAATAAGAATTGGCTTCTTAAACATTTGGAGAGCTGCTTCACTTCAGCTGGTGCATTTATGTAACTGATTTTGCCTGTCTAGTTTAAAATCATTCTTCATTTGCAAGAATGTTTCAAAAAAAAAGTCATGACCTTGAATATTTTGACCTTTTTCACACATTTTTTAAAAAATCTTTCTCAGCTAAGGATTGTTTCTGCTATCACACCAGGTATCTGGGGACTGTGTGTGTGCGCGCCTGTGTGACTGAGCTGTAAAATCAGAAATCTAATCTAACCAGTTAGTCAGTGAAGCACAGGTTAATGGCATTAGCCCTGCAGGCAGCGATAAGGATGCCTTTACAGTGAATGGGGCCTCCTGAGCCCCTTTTCTTCACCCAGTCACAAGATGGCAGGTGTTTTATATCACATCCTTTTGTGCTGAGAATTTTGCTAGCACTGTGTTTCAATTGCGCTACAGTTGTGTAGCCAGAGTGAAATTGATTTCTATTAAAAGAAAGCCCTTTACTCATTTCCCTCATGTATTTCCTCTCTACAGGCCAAATAAAAGGCACTTTGATTTGCTTTATGTAGAAACTTGGACTTCCTGTCATTTGATAAATCCTGAGCCCAGAAAATTCTCCTTTTTTGTTGTGATAATTGGGAACAGTGCCATCAGTACATGAAATAGATCCAGGCACCTCTGCTTTTTTTATGTGCTCTGAAAACTCTTTCCATGTATTTAATTATTCACAATCAATACACATTTGTCAGGCCTTCTAAAGCAGCAGCCTCCAGCTGCTAAGGAGACACAATAATCTGACTCCTTATAAAATAATCAATACCACTTAGATGAAAAAGTGCCTGAACTCTTTTTTTTTCTGTTTAATTAATTTGGATCAGAGGTCATTTGGATACATTTATTCTTCCATTTTTCCTCCATTTTTCTTTGACTTTGGAGCGCTTCTCTTAACCCCTCACAAATATGGCATTTACATCCCGTCTGGGTTGATGCCACATCCACAGCACACAGACAAAAGGCCGGGGAATCTGGAATTTAAAGATTAGAGTCTTTTAATCTGTCTCCGAGGTAGGGGGAGGTGTCAGGGCTTTTCCTTTTCTCTATGTCTGCTCCATGAGCGGCTTTGCCTTTGCTCAGCTGATTGAAGTGAGGCATACAGCTCACACAGAGGGAAGAAGTGTTTATGTGTTCATTCTTGTCTTTTGGTTGCCTTTGAGAACTGTAGAAGACAACCTGATGTGAAATGCGTTAAAGAAAATCTGCTAACTCAGCGGAGCGGAGGACTAGCTATTTAAGAGGGGGAGCCACACTTTCTCAATGCTGACCTGTCAGCTTCCAGTACTGGTCAAATATATGAGAGAGTTGTGTTAGTAATAGTATATCCTGTTATTAGATCTGTTATTTGCTTTGGTCTTTTAGTCTTGTACTCTCTGAGTCTGTTGTTTTTAGTCTCTATTGCTTGCATTTATTTGATTTTTTTGGCAATCACTACAAACCAAAACAGGTCTAATAGCATTCCAAGAAGTGAACTTGAGACTTCAGTCTGATGGAGGAAGTATACGACAGATAAATGTTGCAAACTAAAATAAAATTCACAACATCAGTAGCTTATATGGCTGACTGAGAGTTTTTAACCTGGTTAACATCCACCATCTGTCATGATTGACACAGTCAGTTTGATTCGATGTGATTCAATTCAAGAGCATAAGAAGCATACGAAGGGCAGGCCAGAGAAGTCACGGTGTTCATTAGGGCGTGATGATACACTGATGGTATTACTTTGCTTGTGCTTAGCAGTAGTTAGGCTAATAACAGGAAAGTCCATTCTGAGGGTGAAGACCACGAACAACTGTATATCTTTCGCAGGGATTGAATGTAATATTAGCAGGCTTAGCACCTATTATGGATCTTTGTTTTGGACATTTTGACTGATTCCATGTTACTTGATTTTTGTTTTGTACAAAGTAGAGAATTCTGAGGTTACTGAAACAATAAAATTAATTCTGTGGGACCAGTGAAGTCACCCATTATCAGTCATGTGATGTGAGTACAGGTTTTTCCCAACCTTCTGTAATATAGTCTTATACAGTGGTGGCCAACGTTCCAAATAATGAGGTCAGTATATTTATAACTAATCCCTGTGATCCAAACACGGGCTTCACGCTGCTCCAAACACTCTTATTCAGAGAGTTTTCTCTTCTCTGTATTATGCTATATGGTCATCGCAAGCACACGGCTCTTAACTGTGAGCACCAAATCCCCTTTCACCTGCTGTTCGAGGGTTAGTAGTAAATGGACTGGTGCTTATGTAGCTCTTGTCTACTCTAAATGAGCACTCAAAGCAAGGAGCAGCCAATCACAGCAAAGTTTGCTTAAAGGGATGGTGGCTTTAACCCTTTATAGCACTCACTGAAATACTTTGAAATTCAAAATTTCAACCTTAGAGTGTTATTGGAGGACATAATACTGAATTACTTTTGTAACATTTTTCAAAATGATTTGTTTTCGTGTAGAAAATCAAAGTCACTGAAGTTACCATATTTGTCTCCTTGCCTGTAAAAATGGTAAAATGGACAGAGTAATGGTAAAATGGACCTGTAAGTGGTGAAAAAAAAATTCCAACAAGTATACATATAATAAATACAAGAAAAACATATATGGTGAAAGAAACGTGTATTTTAGAACATTACAGCAGATTGGGGTGGCTGTGACTCAGGCGGTAGAGCAGGTCACCTACTAATTGGAAGATTGGCAGTTCAATTCTTTGAGTGCTCAGAGTAGAAAAGCGCTATATAAGAACTAGTCCATTTACCATTAATTACAAAATAATTTTTTAGAACATTACAACATACACATTATACATTTATACAACATTACACCATTTCTTCATGACCACATGTTACTTAAGCTCACTGAGGTGCAGGATAGGCATCATATTTGAAGTGTAGGAAATTACCAAAAATAGGCCCTATAAAAGGTTAAGGGAGAGAAGTTCACACAGGTTCAGACAGAGGATGAACTGACCAGATGTTGAAGCTACTCTAGAGCCCAAGACTAAAAATATGGAGTTGGGAATGAGCGTGATAGCTTTCCTTTTATAAATCTCATATTTAGGTCCTTTTCGTTCTCGTGATGGACCAGAGAAATTTTTACCTGAGGGCCACCTAAATTTTTAGGAATCATCGACTGTGTAACACAAATATCCACAGCCGACTCCCCATATCATATGTAATGCAAACAAACTAAACTGAAATGTAAAAAAAATCAAATTTAAAAAGTCTTTGGTTTAATGGGAACCCATACGCTCACCACTACAGCAGAGTCCATTCACAGCACACAATGTTACACATGATTGTCCTTAACACATATTTTCACACATGACTCATGTTTTGGACTCGCTGAGTAACATGTCCCACCTGTCCCAGCTCTCTCATCCTCTCACGGTTCTCTCCTCAAAGTACACACACACGCACACACACACACACACACACACACACACACACACACACACACACACACACACATGCACACACTCTCCTTACAACCTTCTGTCTAGTGACCCTTGTAGGCTGATAGGCTGCTTTCCCCAACCTTGATATGCAGCCTCCACGCTGGGACCCATTCCCATTGTTGATTTATGTCTGGCTCTCCCTCTTTTGCCTATCTGCCTGGCTGCCTCCTGCAAAGCAGTGATAGGTGAGGGAGGCAGGGGACTCAAGCAAACCAGAGCGAATTGAGATCAGTTTTTGTTAAGGGATAAATGACATGCTTAATGAAGCTGGCTGGTGTAGCCTGGTGGATTGGCTGCTTTCTGAATACATTATGGAGAGAAAATTATACCTAACTGAAAGTAGCAAATAAGATATTCTACATTTCATTTTTTAAAACATAAAAATTATGTGTTATGAACCAGCCCCTGCAGGAGGAGTCTTAAAGCAGGAAAAGAAGTAGTTGTTAGCGAACCGGTTCAATAAAAATCTCAACTATTAGTTCATGGGAGGATCTGTTTAGTTCTAGCAGAAGACCAATTTAGTTCTTACACGGCAGTGACAAGAAAAACAAACAAACAAAAAAAAAAAGCAAACATTTTTTTTGCTATTGTGTGCTCGTGCAGAGTTATTAAAACTGAGTTAATTACTTTGAAAACAAGATATACACTTGTGTGATGAGAGGTCTTTCCAGTTTGGCTCCCTCGCTAACAAATCTCAGCGCAGTAACAAGTAACAGTGATTTCATTATCCAGCCATTGAGTTACCAGTTGTATGCCACTGAACCTCAACATGAACAGATGGCTTCAGCTGCCCTTCCTAGCTGTTTCTCCAGCTGCCCATGTGTTCGTATAAACATGAACCATTGCTGCTGGTGGAATCAGTTAGTGTGGAGCTTTTATGGCAGTTCAAATGATGTTGAAACAATAAAGCCTTCAGCACTGTGATGACTGATAACAGTCACGCACTGGTTTACTTTCTATATTTCCAATTTGTGCAAAAAAAAAATCAGAAAAGTCAGCAGGGATGAAAGAAAGCAGATTTTGAAATGCCTCATTAATCACTGTGCTCTCCCACTTTTTCCTGCACGCCATAAATTATCCCTTTAAGTAATCTACTTTGAGCTCTAATTCCCTCCTATCCTCACCCCACCTTTTGAGTACTGAATTAAATGTGTCATAACCTTTCTGGTAGCTACAATATGTATCCACTGATGAATAAATAAGTTGTCAAAATCCTGGTGAATCAATGTTTAGTAAGTAATTTATAAAGTGGAATTTCTAAAGGTCCCTGATTCAGTAATTGTATTGAATTAAATGCTAGAAGGCTCCCACTGGACATTGTAGCGGTGAGTGTTTGGCTGGTTTGTTGACTGTAAGCTTTATTAAATATTTATGCATTCACCTCTCTCTCTCACCACACACACACACACACACACACACACACACACACGCACCCCAAAGCGAAAATGGAAAGTGAAAACATGTTAAACATACTGAAGGTCAGTGGTTTCAGTGGCAGTTAAAAATCTTTTGATTTTTCCATCACAAGATCAGTGACAAAGTCTTTGGCCGTGGCCATATGAGGCCATGGCCTATTTGGAAATAGTAATAGATAAAGAAACTGCTAAAGACTGGGAACCTTCTGGCGCAGAGTGAGCAAGCGACCACATATTCTTTAACAACTCTGTCTAAGAAGCCCAACAGAAGTAACATATTAGAAAGAGTGTCACGTAACACGCTGTGTGGCAGGCAGGATAGAACCCCAAAATGCAGACTCTGGAAACGAGACGTAAAACACAAAAGCACAGCTTTATTGCTGGATACTAAATTATAAACGAGGAGCAGACCAGGAACTAAATACACTGGGAGCACTAACTAGGAGGAGAACAACAGAGACAAACACACAACAGGGTGAGCTGACAACAATGGCGCAAAACTGAGACAATAAATACAATCCGGCAACGGGCAGTAGGTGGGGAGCACAACTGAACATACAGTAATCACAGAAATAAGACGAGAGGTAAAACTAAATGGAAAGGACAAGAGACCAAGTCTGACAAAATAAGACAGGAAACACGGAGACAAGAATGCAGACTTGAGACAGTTAAGGTGGCCTACATGGCCAAGGGAGGAGGCTGGCTGGACTAAACCATTCTGACGGACAAACTAAGGAGGCTCGCTGCAGGTCCAGCGGCGCAGAAGACGAAGTTGTTCGAGAGGCTATCTGCAGGGCCAGCGGCAACAACAAACCAGTCCTGACACAGAGGACATGTTGCATGTGGGCGTGGAGGAGCTCGAGCTGCAGGCACTGATGCTCCAGGCTGACAAGGATGAACTGGAGCTGCAAGCTGGGATGGTTAACAAGAAGCTGGGATGACTGTGCAGATGCTGAAGACTATAGAGACGCTGGAGGCTGAGATGACTGTGCAGATGCTCATGAGTGGGGTCTGTTTGGCATGCAGCCAGCTCCTTAGGCAACCGGAGTTGCTTTGTTGGGCAAACTGCTGCTTCCTGAGGCTGAAGTGGTGGTAAAGACTGGATCTGCACCCACCTGAGGAGCAGGTATGGGTGTAGAGACTGGTAATGACCATGACAAAGAAATATTTGGCCTTACCGTGAAGTAGCAGTCGAACTTGGCGGTGTGGACCCTATGAATAATGAGCGCACAGAGGAAGGGACATATAATTATCATGGGGGCCATTGCAAGGGTCTGGTTCATTTTAGAATGCCTAATGATGGATGAAGGTTTCATGCTCTGGAGAAAACTGGCGAGAGACCATCAGGTTTAATGTTGCAGGAACCACGACAGTAGGTAATGGTAAATCTGAACCGGCCTAAAAGCAGAGGCCACCTTACATGTCTGGAGCTTAGTTGTCTGGATGATTGCAGCTTGGAGAGTTTTTTATGGTCAGTTTATACAACAAATACCTGCTCAGCCCCTCCAATCAATGTCTTCACTTCTCTGAGGCTAACTTCACTGCCAGCAACTGATGTTGTAATTGTTCAGTGGAAGTCAGACACTGAGTAAAGAAGGCACAAGACTGGAACTTACCATCTGGGCCTGACTGCTGAGCTATGACTGTGCCCAGAACTGATGCCATGGTGAATTTGTTCTTCAGTTCCTGGAAAGCTGCATTTGCTGTGGTGGTCTGATGAGCCAAGGGAGTTTAGCGAGGGGAGCTGACTGTAGTCCCTGATGAAATGTCGATAGAAATGAACAAATCCTAAGAACGTCTGCAGTTACGTTCTGGAAGTAGGAGTCAGCTATTCCTTTCCTGCATTTATCTTTTCTGGTTACGTCTTTACCTGCCCACCCTCAAATGCATAACCCAGAAAGATTCCTGAAGGAACATAAACTCAGACTTGTCTGATTTTACATACAGTCTATTTTCTAGGAGGCACAGTAGGAACTTTCTGACATGTAATGGTGCTTCTTGTGGCTGCTGGAAAAGATTAAGATGCATCCAAACAGACAAAAACAAATCAGTGCCTGGAAAATGGCAGATACATTGGTCAGGGCAAAAGGCACAATTAGGCATTTGAAATGGCCAAGTGGGGTAGTAAAAGTGCTTTTCCACACCTTCTTAAATTCTGAGAAGATGGCAAACATTACATAGCTCTAGCTTGGTGAAGATAGCGGTATCATGGGTGCCAGATCAAGACAGAGGGGCAGAGGAGAGGTCAGGTGAGTAAAGCTTTTGAGTTGTGGGTAGTTGTAGGTGGGTGCCAAGCTGCATTAAAATTTCCAGTTTTGCTCAATACAGACATTCCTTGGCTTCCACTCTCTCCTGCCATTCCTCTGGGTTTAGGCAAGTTCTCTCCAGCTGCATTGGCTCATCAGAATTCTCCCTGGAAGAGCGTGACATGTCAGACTTGGAAATGAAAGGTAGAGGGCAACAAACCATGGAAGTAGGTGCTGAACTGCACGCTGAGGCCTGCCAGGATTTGTAGTTTTTTTTCCTCAAGTTTGTTTACAAAGCCAGTTATCAATTCTAACAGCCAGGGATATTAAAGCTAAAGAGGTGGGCTCATTGATGAAGCCATTCTTCACCTAATCGTTTAATGAGTGAACGAAGGTCCCTTGTGATTTTTTGGAATTCCACCCATTCTCTGCTGCCAAGGGCTGGAATTATATTGAAAATTCTGCAACACTCTCATTGAGTTGTTTTAAATTCAAGATAAGGTAATAAAACTCCTTAATAAACTGAACAAACAGATGAGTCTCAATTGAATTTGTGAGGAAAAAACTATGTCCAAGTGGGAGGAGACCCCAGGGCAGATCCAGGACTCACAGTAAATGTTATTGCTCTGAGCTTGCTTGGGAACACCTTGGGGTGACCGTGGAGAAGGAGGTCCAGTCATCTGTGCTTACACTGCTGCCCCCATGATCCCGAGCAGAGAGAAGTAGGAGAAGGGGGGATGGGTATCTTCATATGCCTCCATATGACTGATCAGTAACCTTATTATATAAGTGTATAATATATTAGTTTTACATAAACATGTAGTGTGATGAAACACATACACTCCTTTATTGACCCCCCCCCCCCTTCCTTATGTCACTGTCTTTATCCCTTTTAAAAAAATTTCATGTATGAGTATAAATCTAAGCACACACACACACTTCCTGATTACCACTGGATCAGCTTGTTTCACATTGGAGCACGGTTGAGTCTTCAGTTTAAACCAAATTAATATCTAATGCATATCAGATTGACTTCCATCTGTCTGTGTTCATGTTGACACTAACATGCCCAATTAGTCCATGCTAAGAGCATTTAATGCATCACAAGTCAGTTACAGTTACACTGCTACTTAATTTCTTTGAGTGGTCAAATATTCTTCAGTAATCAAACAACAGATGTTTTTTTTAAATTAAGAACTTTTTTGTTTTTCGGATTACTAAGGCTATGAGGTGCTTAGGAATAAACCTTCAGCATCTACATGGATATTAAAATCACCCACTATAATTATTTTATCTGAACTGAGCACTAAATCTAAGAAATCAGATCAGAGGTCTTAGTAAGGGCCAGGTGAGCAAATAAAACTAGTTTTTGAGTTTTCCTATTAGGGTAGACAAGGCTAAGAGTCAGTCTTTCAAATGAACTCTGGTTAATTAATACTGTAAGCTAGAATGAAAGGTTGTTGCTACTCCTCTTCAGCCTCTGACTCGGTGGTGCTAATTTTTTAAGCACATATCATGCTTTTAAATCCTTCTTTTTCATATGTAAATCATTCACTTGTGGTCTATAGAAAGTACTACTGCAATGTTTTTGTTCTGAATTCCTCATTATTTTAGTTCCCCAGACCCCCGTTTACCCCCGTTCTGAGGCGTATCTTAGAGCAACTCTTTTTGGTGCGGTCACTTTAAATGTGAATCAGACATTTCCTGCCCCGCCCCCCTCCAGGTCGCAGAGCGTTCCACTCCACCCCGTTCGGCCATTTTTGTAGTTTGATTGCAGCGATACGAGTAGCTACCGGTAGAGAAACTTTTTATTCCCAAGTTTATTAAAGATGTCAACAGCGGAAAACTTGTTCATCCAGCCTAACATGTTGGCGCCAGAGTCTGATCCAGAGCAGGAGAAAGAAGATGATGAATCGCTGTGAGAAAAAAAATGGCCGATTCACGAAAGTGGTTACCTGGAAGTCCCGGACCTTGTTTAGCAGTTCCACAGCAAATACTGTGAAGTAATAGACAAGGAAACGTAATATGAGAGAACTGAACAGACTGAAAAATATAACCCAAATGAATATAAAGATATTTTATGCACTCCTAGACGCTCAAAGTAAAGAAAAATACACAAAACAAAACAAAACAAAAAAGTATTTAAGGGCTAAAAAAGTGATGCATGATATGTCCCTTTTTAAGTAACATATTCATCCTGTTGGAAACCGGTTTCTGTAAGGCAGCATACATCAATATGTTGATCAATTATTAAATAATTTACTAACAGGGACATAGAAGAGAGAGAGCTAATGTTTAATAAGTCACATTTAATTATGCATTATTGTTCTCTTTTGTGAATTTTTATGCTTAAATCATTCTTCATATTTTTTGATTTGTTTTTTGATGGTCTGGGCGCAGAAGAATTTGTTTTTTTTGTGTGCTGAACATTTTTCTTTGGATTTCATATAGTGGTTGTGAAGCAAGTCCGTTGCTGCTGCTTTAACGGCTTCTTGCTACAACATTCTGCATTGTAAAGAACATGCAAATGGCTGCGCATACTGCCAGCCCTCTGTATGAACTATGTGTGTAATCATTTGCATGACATTCAACATGCAAGAAATAAGAGTGTTTCTAATACTGCCTTTGCTTGTTTTCTCTGTCTCCTTTTTTACTCCAGAGATCAACAGCAACAACGTGCCAGGTGAGTTTCAGTAAAAAAAATGTCAGATAAAAGATATTTGATATCCAGACCATCGAGACCTGTACAGACAGAAATATGGACTTGGTGATGACAAAGTGAAGCCACTGTTCCAACTTAAAGACTCACTGCTGTATTCTGGTCCATACTTTAACATAATGCACACTGTATAGCTGAAATGGGATATTTCTTACGCAAAGAGTCTGTATATACACAATCGTTCCCTAAAAGAGTCTGCAAGCTCTATTATGCTGTGTATTTGTTTATGTGCTGGCATTTTAGATTAATTAATAGTTCAGCACAAGCCACACTTTGCAACAGAGAGCTCAAAATTGCAGGTATGACATCAAGTTTAAAAAAAATGTTTTTATGCAGACTAGCTAGAAATGGTGAATACTTGAAGAATCAGCACTTAGGTGTACTGAAGCCTTTCTGGTGGCTCAACACTTTGTTATGAAACTTTATGTTGGTTTTTCCTTTAATTAGTCAAACATATGTAGCTGTTAGATTTGTCACATGTTAGACTGGCCACTTAGAGACTGTTCTAATTGGGCAGCCCTGGCTGTGTACAGTAAATACACTATATTGCCAAAAGTATTCACTCATTTGCCTTCACACACATTTGAATTTGAGTGACATCCCATGATGATTGATTTGGTGTCGGCCCACCCTTTTCAGCTGTAACTGCTTCAACTTTTCCAGGAAGGCTTTCCACAAGGTTTAAGATTGTTTATGGGAATTTCTGACCATTCTTCCAGAAGCGCATTTGTGAGGTCAGGCACTGATGTTGGACGAGAAGGCCTGGCTCACAGTGTGCTTGGTTTATACACATGTGGCCATGGAAGGGACTGGAACACCTGAATTCAATAATTTGGATGAGTGAGTGAATACTTTTGGCAATACAATGTAAGCAAATGTGTGTTAGCAAAGTAGAAATAAAATACAAAAAAAATGTAATCTGTTTTTCCTGCCTCAAGCAGCCACATAATAAAGAGCAGTTATCACACGTATAAGTCCATACAGCAGGTCAGTTGAGCTCTGGTATTAAACTGAAGTGGAGATGAGCTTTTTCATGTGTGATACTTCTAATGAGGAAGCCTCCTGCTCAGGCCAGGATGCTTTGCACACTTGTGTGATTCGATGTCATGTTTTGTCTCCTGGGTAAAAGCATGAATCATCACAATACCAAAGAGTATTGAAACTAAGTGTTCTCTTTGCTGAAATGTTCTCTTTCACTCTTTCCTCCCCTCTCGTTTATCTCTCCTTTTTTCTTAAGGCCTTGCACATATGATGGCTGAGCAAGGTATGCCTCTCTTTACCTCTTTTCTACCAAGTCTTTTCCCCCCCTTTGGTTGTTATGTTGTGGTGTTTTGGTGTGTCAGTTTTGTGTGGTGTTTCTGGAAATCCATTGTTCTACAGTGGGAGAAATTATTTGATTCCCTGCTGAATTTATATGTTTGTTCACTTAAAAAGAAATCAACAGTCTTTAGTTTTTATAGTAGTTTCATTTTAATTCAATTGAATTCAGTTCATTTTTATTTATATAGCGCCAAATCACAACAGTCATCTCAGGGCACTTTACATTGTAAGGTAAAGACCCAACAATTATTACAGAGAAAACCCAACAGTCAAAACGACCCCCTATGAGCAGCACTTGGTGACAGTGGAAAGGAAAAAAATCCCTCTCAACAGGAAGAAACCTCCAGCAGAACCAGGCTCAGGGAGGGGCAGCCATCTGCCGTGACCAAATTGGGGCTGAGGGGAGAGAGCCAGGACAAAAGACATGCTGTGGAAGAGAACCAGACATTAATAATAACCAACGATTAAATGCACAGTAGTGTAGAAACAGAATAAAAAGAGGTGGATGAAAAGAAATACTCAGTGCATCATGGGAACCCCCCAGCAGCCTGGGCCTATTTCAGAATAATTAAGGGAGGGCTCAACGTCACCTGATCCAGCCCTAACTATAAGCTTTATCAAAAAGGAAAGTTTTAAGCTTAATCTTAAAAATAGAGAGGGTGACTGTTTCCTGAATCCAAACTGGGAGCTGGTTCCACAGAAGAGGGGCCTGAAAGCTGAAGGCTCGGCCTCCCATTCTACTCTTAAATACCCTAGGAACCACAAGTAATCCAGCAGTCTGAGAGCGAAGTGCTCTACTGGGGTCTATACGTTACTATGAGGTCTTTAAGATAAGATGGGGCTTGATTATTCAAGACCTTGTATGTGAGAAAAATAATTTTCAATTGTATTCTGGATTTAACAGGGAGCCAATGAAGAGAAATGTGGAAGGAATATGCTCTCTTTTCTAGTCCCTGCCAGTACTCTAACTGCAACATTTTTGATAATTTGGATCATCCAAAAGACCTGGTACCTGTAGGGCCTCCCAAGGCAAATTGGTCCTGGGTGAGGGGCCAGACGAAGAGCAATTGAGGTGACCCTATGACAGAAAAATCAAAGGAACAGTTCCTGGGTAGCCGGGGCCCCACCCTGGAGGGTGCTTGAGGCCAAGCGCCTGATGGCGCGTCCTGTTTTTCTGCTAAGTGTACAGGTCAGCTTCAATGAGGGGCCAATGGATGGGGCCATGTTCCATAAAATCTTGGACAAGAGCCTCCATCCCTCAGTCAGAACACTGAAGATGGGTCGTACATGGGCCTTACAGCATGACAATGGCCCAAAGCATACTGACAAGGCAACAAAGGCGTGGTTAAAGAAGAAACACATTAAGGTCTTGGAGTGGCCTAGCAAGTATCCAGACTATCAAACCTATAGAAAATCTGTGCAGGGAGCTGAAGCTTCAAGTTACCAAGTGAGCCAAGAAACCTAAAGGTTTTAGAGAGTTTCTATGAAGAGGAGTGAGCCAAAATCCTTCCCGAGATGTATAGAAACATGGTCACCAGCTTACAAGTAAGGTCTTACTGCTGTACTTGCCAAGAAGGGTTTTGCCACCAAGTACTAAGTCATGTTTTGTTTAGGGTTCAAATACTTATTTTACTCAATAACGTGCAAATCAATTTGTAAATTTTATGTAATCTGTTTTTGAATTTTTGATTAATATTTGGTCTCTCACCATTAAAATGATCCTACCATAAAATTATACTACTATAATAAACCATGATTATTAGAGACTGTTCATTTCTCTGGAATTGACTAAACTTACAAATTCAGCAGGGAATCAAATAATTGTTTCCCCCACTGTATATACTGTATATACAATGTGAATTAATTCCCTTCCTTTACTGCTCTAAGAAATTTTTGGGCTGTTAAAATGTATAGATAAGTCTTTACATTTACAGCTTAGTAATAACATTATATTAGTGGAGTGACAGTGAATAATAAAGAGATAATAATGAATAAGGCTATAGTGTAATTGCATTTTAACAATATGTATATAAGGTAACAAGGGGCAAGAATAATTTTTCAGTATATCACTTTTATAGGAAAACACATAAAGCAATAAGGCATGACAACAAGTTTTAGTTTCGTAACAATACGGTAACTTGCTAAGCTTGCTAGAAAAATTCCATAGATGCTATAATTTGAAAGATATGAAAAATTCAGTAAATTGATCAAACTGAGCATGAACCATTTATTTGCAAAGACATTAGATAGATATAACCCAAAACATGATCTCTAAAGTTTAAGTGAACAGTAGATTCAATGCAAATGTTCTAATAATCTGTCTCAGAATTGTTTTAAAATAGCACTGGGTCTGTTTTCATTAAAGAAGCTGGGTCAGTTTGCACAGCAGTGGAAGAAGACAGGAACCAAGACACAGGCGTTGGGATAAATGTTGCGTTAGGACAGGCACCGTAACAATATTTGCCAAATCAAACATATCGATCATCAAGAATAAGATATGATGGCTCATATGATGGTGAGAAGGAAGGTAATCTTGAAGGAAGAGTACGTGAACAGTGTTGTGGAGGTGACGAGAGTTTCAGCAGGATCATAAGTTGAAGGTGGAATTTGCAGGGGGTAATGTTGAATGTTGTCAGTGCATATGCCCCACAAGGTGGATGTTGGAAGAGAGAAGTGAATTCTGGATCAGCCTCAATGAAGCAGCAGGGAATGTGACCAGAGGGAGAGGGTCGTGATTGGAGTGGACTTCAATGGACATTGTAGGTGTGATAAGGAGGTGTTGGCTGGGTATGGTGTTAAGGAGAGGAATGTGGAAGGACAAACTGTAGTGAATTTTGCAAAAAGGAAATGGCAGCGATGAACACATATTTCCAGAAGATAGAGGACACATAGGCTGATATGCAGTATAAAAAGTTAGCAATTCAGAAAGTACAGCGTGTAGAATATCAGGAGACGTAGGAGGAAGTGAAAAGCTTTTAAGAGGATGAAGAGTGGAAAGGCAGTTGGTCCGGATGACATAACTGTGGCGGTACGTAGATGTCTGAGAGATAGGACGGTGGAGTTTTTAACAGGATTGGTTAACACAATCTTGGTGAGTGAGAGGTTGCCTGATGAATGGAGAAGAAGTGCGCTGGTACAGATTTTCAAGAGCAAGGTTGATGCGCACAGCTGCAGTAACCGCAGAGGGATAAAGTTGAGGAGCCATACCATGAAGCTATAGCAAAGAGCCTTTGAAACTAGGTTAAGAAGGGATAGAGAACACTACAGTAATGTTTACTTTGAGAGTGTTGATGGAGAAAGTCAGGTGTTACACTGTCTTTGTGTAGAGAAAGCATATTATCTGCTCTCTGTGAGGGTTCTCGTATCATATACTTCCTGCCAAGAGAGGAACTGTAGTAGTGCATGAGGAGTATCTATGGACTATGATGTTTGCAGATGACAATGTGATCTGTTGTGAGAGCAGAGAGCAGGTGGAAGAAAGCCTAGAGAGATGGAGGTATTCACTGGAGAGAGGAGGAATGAAAGAAAAAATACATGTGCATGAATGAAAGGAAGGCAGGTGTAAAAGTGAAGATGTGAGGAGCAAAAGTAATGAAGGTGGACAAGTTTAAATAACGGAGTTCAACCACCCAAAGCAATAGACAGTGTACAAGAGAAGTGAAGACGAGAGTGCAGGCAGGGTGGAGTGGGTAGAGAAAAGTGTCAGAGATGATTTGTGACAGAAAGATAGCTGCAAGAGTGAAAGGGAAGACAGTAGCAAGGCCTGCTCTGATATATGGTTTGGAGATGGTGGCACTAACAAGAGACAGAAGATGCAGGACGAGGTGGCAGATTGAATGTACTAAGACTTTCATTGGGAGTGACCAGGAGGGACAGGTTTAGAAAAAGTACATCTGAGGGACGGCTCAGGTTTAAACAGTTTGGAGATAAAGTTGGAGAGACAAGACAGAAATGGTTTGGACCGTGTGCAGAGAATAGGTAGTGAATACATTTGACAAAGGATGGTGAAAATGGATCTGCCAGGCAGGAGGAAAAGAGGAAGATCACAGAGAAGATTCATCAATGTGGTGAAGGAGGACATGCAGAGGGTTGAAGTGACTGAGGAGGATGCTGGGAACAAGATGAGATGGAAGCAGATGATTCACTGTGGTGACCCCTGCAGGGAACAGCTGGAAAAAGAAAAAGAAAAAGGAGAGAATGAAGTTAGGCACATGAACAGTATAGAGAATACAGTCAATTTTGAAAATATAAAATCCTTTGTAGTCTATGCTCTCCCCTTCTGATTTAACAATATATAAATATAATTAAATAGAATTGAATTTCAATTAAATGTATCTGAAGTCATTCAAAGGATGGAAGAAAACAATGTTAGACATGTAACATCAGAGACACCCATGATGTGTGTTCCCAGTGTAAAAGCTATGAAGGAAAACAAATTTAAAAGCAAAAACATGCTCAGTATATGACACAGCAGATATTGTATCATAAATCCTTAAAAAACATTAACTATTTACATTTCAGTAACGTTTACCTCAAGCAGTCTTTGCAGTATTAGTTTTAAACAAAAACAATTGTTTGGAACATATGTAATGTTTGATTAATTTCACCATTATAATTTTCTAATCAATATATTGAGAGATTGTTTTGTGTGATCTTAAAAGTATTAGACTGATATTAGCTTGTAAAGTGAAAATCATGTCTGCTTATCCACATGCCGCCTTTTTAAAGTCCAATAAACAAACCAACAAGCAGAAAAATCACACTACTTTTATCTTTTACTGTTGATGATTAAGTTTTATTACCAATTATAACCACTAATATCGCACTATGACTATATTATTACGAAGCTGGAATGCTGCAATATGTTAAACTACAGAAATATTAATACTTGTAGAAATTATACCTAATACCTTTTATATAGAAATGATATCTGAAAAATGGCCTGCGAAATATAGCTGATTCGTGTGTGTGTGAGCATATATATATAT
>VUQK01031695.1:1662-11908 GCA_015106715.1 Bujurquina vittata
AAAGAGTACAGGGGAAAATAAACAAACACACACACACAAACAAACACATATATAAATAAATACACACACACACACACACTTGATTTGATCACAGAAATGGTTGTAGATACATACCTAGCTGCTTGTAGAGTAGTAAAGGCTACTGTGAGCATTACACCATCCTCAGCTCTGGTTAAGTTAGACAACATTTTTGATTTACCATTTACAATGGCTTTTTCATTTTGTCATCCTGATTACAGAGAAAGGTGACTGTGTATAATGAACTGGATCAGATCAGTGTGGGAAAATTCAGCCCTTTGTTCAATAAATTCAAACAGCTCCATGTTATGAGATGTGGGATAGTGCAGCTTACACACACTGTCTTGCCCCTGCGAGGATAATTCATTAACTTTCCTAATCCTCTCATGTGGTGTTGCAGCAGAAAAAAAAGATGAAAAAGCTCACTGAATATCAAAAACAACGATTTCTGAGCCCCTCGCCGTGGTCCTCACACTCTTTCACAAGTGTCTCTGAAAAGGGATGCTACATGTTCCAAGCATGCCCGTCCTGTGTTAATGAGCTTCGAAATACATTTTCGGCAGCTTATTGCTGCTGCGCACCGCTGTGGGATGAGAACAGCTCAATAAAATATACACAGGAGGTCGAAACGGTAGGGAAATAAAAACCCCTTTTTGACAATGTTAAGCCTCGCAGCTGCTTTGAGGCAACTGAAGGGTTTTTATCAGCTCTTCAGATGTTGGATCATAGGGCGCAGAAAGCTTTCCAAGGGTAAGCAAAGTCAGGGGAGTCAGTACTGTACCAACATATGCCTTTGCACACATGATTAAAACACATGTTGTGGTGTTTTCTGTCCATCTGCACTATGTGAGGTCTTTGTTTCCTGCACAGTATATTTGTGTAGCATGAAAAATAATATCCTGTATGTTTATTAAATTGAGCTAAATGTTGCCATGTTAATTTACACACCGTATACACAGGGTGGGGGGTGCTATACACATATACGGTATAAATTAAACTACCCAAAAGATACTCTGGTCAGTGGTAACTAGCTGGAACACACACATCTATTCTTGATCCTGCCACAGTGAACTCAAGCCCCACTCAGTCACCACTGCATTATTCTCCTTATTGTGTAAAATAAACTGTTAACTGTTTGAGTCTGAATACAGAGTCCTCCAGTGCGAAATATGACAGGAAAAGAAAATCCTGGAAGACAGAATCTGTGATCTACAAATTAACTAGTCAATCTGTTTTTTGCTGTATGTGCAATCAGTGGCTCTGAATTTTGGATCCGATTATTTTATGGAACACTCTTTTTTTAAGTGGAAATATGTGAACTGAACAGATGAGTGCTGTTTTTTTTTTTTAATTCCCTTTTGCAATTTGTAAACCTACAAACCATAGTAGGTTAATGATGCTCTTAGCAGTAACGCTGAGTTAGATTGCTTCTTTGACTAGTAATGTAGTTAATGTGGAATGCTAACATTGATAATGAAGAGATAAACAGTTTCTGGTCTTGGAAAAGCTACAAAAAAGATTCTCCTAAAATATCATGTACACCATCGGAGCTTGTAGAAAAACGCAAAACTTGATTAGTTATACCTAATAAGTGTTACTAGGTCAGGTAAGGCATTATATTTCCTGTGTCTCACGCCATATGCTTATACTGTAATGAATGAGTAATTCTTGAAGACAGGGAGGAATACCAGTTTGATGTTACAAACTATGGAGATAAAAAATGCACATAAGGAACGGAAAATCCTGGGTATAGTTCAGGTATCAAAGTGGCGGGTCATTGTTATATAGCTGAAAAACACATACCTAGACCCTTTGTAGTTGCCCAGAGGAGTAAGAAATGACTTTATTGATGCATGCTTCTGTCTGTGTAGATAGTGTTATAAAGGAGTGGTCAAGTAACAAAAGACGCTCTCAGACAAACCTTAAAGGAGTGTTCTATAATGACCTTGCTCTCAATCCATGGCGTAGGTTAATGACTTTGCACCTGGCCTAAGATCAACAGTGATTTTTCAGAGGCCGTTGTGTGATGTATGATTGGATGATTGTTTGGGGTGTGCATAAATTAAAAGAATGCCATCTCGTTGACATTCTGGATGATAAAATAAGAGGCACTTTAGGCAATTCCTCTGATAAACCCCATGGCAGATGATAGAATCAAAAGCACTTGTGCAGGTCGCTGTCAGAATCATCTGTCTAGTTGGTCCATTAAGCACAAGCGTGGGGGCTTCAGCTCCCTGCCAGGACAGTGTGAATCTCCCTTGTCCTATACATGCACCATGAAGATGAGGGTACAGGACAAGACTAACCTACAAATAGAGCCAATTAAGAGTCAGTGCCTTTTTGTTTACAAGTGTTCTGCAACTGACACACATTGTGAGACCTGGTGGTCATGTGACACTGAAATCATCCAATTTTATGTGGTAGCACTCTTTATTTATGAAGCCACAGTTCCAGAGTTTAAGGCTTTTTAAATGTAAAATTATGTTTACTTATTGAGAACAACATCCTGTCAGTATTTGCATTGGATCCCCGGCAGAAGGGCTCTGTGTTAGCTGGGAGTGTAGTCTGTAACATTAAAAATGATGATATTGCATCAGTGGCGATAAATAAGTGGGTAAATATGTGGACAGGAAGCAGGATAACGGATAGCAGCACTTGCTGCACCCCATTAGTTGTTGACAGCTTCTGCAGGCGAAGCAGGCCGGAATATGTGGCCTGTAATTCTGTCTCATTACTGCGCTAGTCGGCACTTCCTCCCCCAGACCTTTAACTCATCTCTTATAGTTTGCCTGTCCCTAGTCTTTGTTTTATTGCAAACTAACTTGCTTGCTATGATGCCTGATTTATGCTGGCCATTGAGCTCCTACAAATCAGAGAATATTTTCATTGATTACCTCAAATTGTCTAATCTTTTCAATGTTCTTGGCCTCTGATTGGGTGGTATTTACTGACTGCCTCCTCCTAACTTAAAAATCAATCAGTGGCTACAGTCAGAGTGGCTGGATGAATTCAGGCCAAGGCAGCTGCTCCTCCTCCATCAATAATGTTGGAGGCATCAAATTAACTCTAATTTTTGATGATGTTTATATTTGCAGCACTCATCTCTCATACAGCAGCCAATAGGTTATTGAATGCATTGGGTCTTTACTGTGAAATTAACTGTATTCAAATCAATTCATTCTATAAAGTCCACTAATGCATGTCCTTGGTTTTTCAGCAGTCCAGTGACTGCTTTCCACCTGCATGTTTCTAATCACAACCCAGATATTGCAATATCTGGGTTGTGTCACCATTTTGATCCATCCCAAGATTTTTTTTTAATTATCAGATGGATTTCCATGAAATTTTGTGCAATATCCTGAGGATCGGGATAGGGAGCTCTGAACTTTCCTTGTCTCATAATATAGTTGATGTTTGTTGAAATATCTCAACAGTAATTTTATGCATTATTGTGAAGCATGCTAACCAACTAAATTAAAACATTGATCGTGGTATTGTCATTATGAGCATTTCTGTATGATAACATTAACGTTTAACCCAAAGCACTGAATTGCAGACTTATGGAAGCTAGCCATGTATCATGTCAGTCAGTGTCAGTGTCTGAATGTTTGAAGATCAATTCAATTCAATTCAATTCCAGGGTGCTCTATATTGTGATGTAAAGCCCCTACAATAATAGAAAGAAAATCCCAACAAGCAGATGACCAAGCACTTGACGACAGTGGGGGAAAAACTTCCTCTTAACAGGAAGAAACCTCTGGCAGAACCAGGTGCAGGGAGGGGCAGTCATCTGCCATGACCAGTTTGGGGGGGACCCACAGTGTATCACAAAAAGGCCAGGTCAAAGGCATATTACCACAAGTGCATTTACAGTAAATAGTTAACAATCAATGTCTGAAATTGCAGCCAATAAGTCAGTGCTGCCATCACACTGCATGTTTTCAGCAACACTATCTAAATCTTATTTCACTCCCGTGCGGCTGCTTTGGCCCTTTGTCACTATCAGACTTATTTTCCTGACAGTGACCCCAGCTTTCACTTGCACTTTTGACATGAGCTGACTTCCTGATACAAGGTGTGGTGGATAATTATAGAATGCATTCAGGGCAGCAGAGGTGTACTGCTGTCCGGGCTGAATCTAATGCAGTCACATCTGTTTAACTTCACCATGCGGGTGCAGCTTCAGGTCTAGGAGGGAGAAAACAGAGCGACACAGAGAGGGAGACACTGCCGGTAAGACTGGACAGGTTTAATACTCTGGCCACTGGCATCACGGACGGTATCGAACAACAAGGAGGAATCTGTAGAGGGGATGTGGGATCAGAGTGTGTGATATGAGTCTGTGATGACAAGTGCTGATTTATATTGAGGCAGACATGGATGTACAGAGCCCTGAGGGTGGCTCACCTACTCACGCATTACCGTCACTGTCAGGAAGGGACAATGAGAGAGCGATAGAGGGACACACACACACACACACACACTTTTCTTCATCCAAGGTAACTGCAAGGACCAACACATAACACCATGAAACAAGATACAATTTTCCTACATTACACATGACTTTAAAAGAATAATTTGTAACAAATCTAACAGAATTTAACTTTCTGCACTTTGCAAAAAACAACTCAACAGTTTATGTGTCATTTGTGCAAGCTGCTATTATAACCTATAATTAAGTATCGAGTTAAGCGGCCTCAAGCAGGCCGTTTAAGTGCATGTAAAATGTGGGCTGGCATCCCCACTTGTAGTTGGGGTGGAACTCAGTACCCAGGTAATCCAGAAAGTGGATCTTTACATGTGTTTAACTTTATGTGGGGGTGTATTTTAATTTAGTTTGAGTATCTGAATCTGACCGTGCCGACCAGCATGTGAAAACAAAAGTGAGGATGATAGAGACCTGAACTGCTGTCTCTTGGCTGAAATTTGGATGAGTTTGTGCTAACTTTACCCAGCCTACCGCAGACGATGCCCATACACCACCTTCATAGACTGTGTCAGTCTCTTGAAGAGGAAATGCTGCCTGTCAGTAGTTGGATGACCCTTTTCTATAATGCTAATGATTTAAGATAACCTTAAGATAAGATAATCCTTTATTTTTCCCCACATTGTGGGAAATTTACGATTATTATAAAGCCCTAAATATTTTTGAATCATTCCAACATCAAGAAGAACTCCAAGAGAAATGACAGCACGACAAGCTATAGTTAGGAACAGTGGGAACTTCTGACATCAACATGCTAATGCAGTATATTCACTATGATAATTAAAAATGATAATGATAATGCCAATTAAGTGAGCAAAACTTTGCCATTAGCAAACAGTAAGTTTTAAACCCATTTAAACCCATCAATTCAATACATCCATTCTCTTCCATTTATCCTATTCCCTTCAGGGTCACAAGAGGGCTGGAGCCTGTCCCAGCACCCTGTACAGCTCAACCTGTCGCAGGGCCAACTCAGAAAGACAGAACCATTCACACCTATCGGCAATTTAGAATCACCACTAAATGCATGTCTTTGAACTGTGGGAGGAAACCAGAGAAAACCCACGTAAACATGGGGAAAACATACAAACTCGAACCCAGATCTTCTAGCTGTGAGGCGCAACAGTGCTAACCACCACGCCACCGTGCTGCCCTCAATTCGATTCAATTCAATTCAATTAGCACCAAATCACAACAAACAGTCGCATCAAGGTGCTTTATATTGTAAGGTAAAGATCCAACAATAAAACAGAGAAAACCTCAACAATCATTTTGACCCCCTATGAGCAAGCACTTGGAGACCGTGGGAAAGAAAAACTCCCTTTTAACAGGAAGAAACCTCCAGCAGAACCAGGCTCAGGGAGGGGCAGTCATCTGCCGGGATCGGTTGGGGCTGAGGGGAGGGGGAGAGAGAGAGAGAGAGAGAGAGGGGAAAAAAACGCACTGTGGAAGAGACAGAGATTAATAATAATAATATAACTAATGACTAAATGCAGAGTAGTTTATAAACACACAGAGAGGGAAAAGAGGTGAGTGAAACAGACATACTCAGTACAGTGCTATACCATCACATTCCTGCCTAAAAATAAAAGCAATCTCCACTCCAAAGAAATTGTAGACTGCGGTACCATTTCCTCCTTCCTGCATCAGTTGATTGTAGTGCATGAAGAAGGCATGTTTAACGCACTGTTTGAGGTACTGAATAAGTGTAAGTAGTCAAATTTTTCTGTCAAATACATTTTTGATAAAGTCAAATTTAAAAAATGTGAAGTAAATCCTAATGGAGAGAAAGAGTGTGACATATGTGTGTGGATACAGTAGGTATGTGTGTGCGAGAGAGAGAGAGAGAGAGAGAGAGATGGCGTGAGAGCAATTATCCCCAGTAATTTCATCTGCTGACATACACACTGGAGGTTCATTTTAAAACTGCAGATCTGAAATGGGAATTTTTAAGTCCAACCATTAAAATCTAAGAATTCAAATAACTTTCTTCATTGAGAGGTTTATGGATTCCACATTATAAATGACCTTGAAGAGAGAAAAAAAAAGACATGCTCATGAAAAAGTTCCTGCTGGGAATGGAGCTACAATGCAGGTTCAAATGGTTTCAAACAGCTGACAAATGTACAAAGCGAAAATTGGGAGGGCCCGGAACAACTCCCAGTAAATTAGTGATGTCTTTATAGCAGCACTTTGTGGTGTACATTAGACAACATTATTAAATAAAAGGTGCTTACTTGGGAATCAGGCTCATCACATGGCAGTGATAATGCTGTGGTTATGCAGGACTGCAATTACAACAATCAAGAGATCAGTTTTCCGTATCATGTTATCAGCTAAATTACATTATTACAATTTTTCTTTGATGATATCACAGCCTGTGATCTTTCAAAGGAAAAAACATTATGAACCAAAACTGTTCCGTTGCAATCAACCCTTGATGAGAAAGCCATCTTTGACTGATTAAAAACTCCAGCATACATTTTTGAGGGACTTCCTGTTTGGTCTGTCTCACATCCCCGCCTAAGAACAGCGCTCTGTCTGTTGAGTGTTTTTCTATTCGCTACATTAAAGTCCTCTCAAATATTTACAGAGCTCCTTTTAATAACTGCATTTCCCTCACAGTTTTTTTTTTCCCCTGACTTTTTGCTCATAAGCATCTCTTCAGCCGCAGCCTGATTTTGCTCCATGGAAGATCACTGTGATAAGAAAATCTAAACATCCGCCAGGTTTATCCTTTATAGCCTGTTTTCTGCAGCATGCATTGTCTCTGACAATTAGCCCTGAGAAATGGAGTCCTCGGTCGCAGGCCTTGCCTTTATTGTATGCTGACAGACAATTCCCTCTGGGGTCACAACTCTGTAGCCACACTGAGACAATAGAAAGACAATAGAAAAGAGAAACCACAGAAATGAACGATGAGAAACAGTATGGCTTTTAACTCCTTCGGGGCGATAACTCCTCGCCAACAAGTAAAGACGGCAGGTAACATCAAACTCATCCACTGTCCACCTCGCTTGAGTGGCTATCTGCTGTTTTCTCCTCATATCACCACACCAGCAAGCACCCTCACACCTCCTCTCCCACCAGCTCAACCCCCATCTTCAGCCGTCCACCCTCGTCAATAAATCCATCTGGGAGATCAATGCCGCAGCGAATCACTAAAAGTTATCAGCTGAAGCGCTGCCAAATCAGCACACCCAATCATTATGTAAATCCATCTTTACTTCTCCTTCACAAAGACGAGCCTGCTGTAAGTGTAAGAGAGCTCTGAGTTTGAATGAAGCAGCTTTTAGTTAGAACGACATGTGTTATGGAAATGGACTATACTGGCAGCTCACAGTGGCGACTTCCACCATATGATAAAGTATATGATTCAGTGCTCAGATCTCAAGACAGGGCTCATAGGTTTCTCAGAAGAGCGCCATATTCTCACTAAAAATCACCAAACACACAGGCTGGGAGCACAAAACAGCTCAATAATATTCACAAACACGAGGTCTGGATGATCCTTAATGTGCAAAATCAACTGGATGATTATTCTGTTTGTTTTCAATCATAACTTCAGCTACTTTGCATGTTTTCATGTTTACTAGACAGTTGCCATGGGCTGGTCATTTATATGCCTCGATTGAGCTCCAATGGTGACATCTGTGCTTCTGTCAGTCATGATGCTGCTGCAGCCCCCCCACCTTCCCAATTGCCGTGGGCAAACCCTCCCCTACGCCTCCTCTTCCTCTCTCGCTCTCTCTCTTTCAGCTTCTCTGTCTCTCCACCCCTCTCTCTCTCTCCTGGACAGCTTGGGTGCCCAGGCCTGCAGGAGAGGGACTCACCGTGATGAAATAGAGGTAGGCAGTTGTTCCTTCAGCCCCAGGGTCATTATTTAAAAAGTGACAGAGACTCCAGTGAGTGAATGTGAGAGCGGTAGGGAAGGAGGGAGGGTGAAGAAGAAAGGGAGAGAAGAGAGAGTGAGAACAGTACTCAGGAAAGAAGGGAGTAGGAGAAGCTGGGAGGGGGGTGAGGGTCTCAGTTGTGCAGGTGTATTGTCCAGCGGAGTGAGAGGGTGCTGGGAGACAAATGAATCCAGCAGGCATTTGGTACACACCGGAGATTGCTTATCGATCCAGATCGCAGTATTCAGGCCGGCCTGAGAGAGGGCTGAGAATTTTCTGAGGGAGTTAATAACCTGGCAGCTCAGCTGTCTTGTCCAATTCACCAAAGGCAGAGGCCTAATCAGGGCTGGATTCCTTTTTCTGTCTGAGGAGGGGGCTCTAGCCCTCCACCCTCTCTTTCAGCTTTGGCTGCTCTCTCTGTCTTTCCTTCTCTCTTGCCCTCCCCACTTTCCTCCCTCCTTCCACGGCCCTCACTTCCACTCCATCGGAGCTCTGAAAGTGATTGAAATGACAGCCTATAGAAAGAGGCTAATCAAATTGTTTATTATCAGTCTGAATCAATATGTATGGATTGTTAAAACATCAAAGTCAGCCCCTGGAAAAGTAATAGTCGCCGGCCGGCAGCAGCTGCTCAGCCAAGGCTGGGTCCCTGGGAGCCTCGCTCCATTTAAAGCGACTTTCACTCTTACTTAAGTCCTGATGACCCGACGAGGTCAGTTGGCTGAAGGGGATGTATACGGCTGTTCTACAGCGCTGCCACATAAAACCCCTCCAAACTTCCTTCCAGCTACTCAAATACACGTCTATTCTGCCTGACTGATAAACAATCCATCAAGAAAATAAATGAGCCACCATGCTACTGAGATAAAGACCATTGCTCACTTACTGTGCTCCAAGCAATATTTTGGACTGCCGGTCATCGGTTCCCTCAAATTCAATATTTTGCACCCATCCTCTCCTGTGAATCCAACTCTCCTTTCTTCAGGAAATCAGTCTAGATTGCAAATGAGCCCAGGCTGATAAATGAGTCAGCTGAATGGATCAAATTGCTTTGAGATGGACATTGTAGTTTGTTTCAGGCCACAAGACAAGTTGACACAGAAGATTGATGGATAACCATTGTCCATTCATTGGTGCTGAGTGTGACACCTGATGTTTGGTTGGGGTCTCCCTCCATCTCTGACACCCAACAAACACAAAGCACGCTCGGCTTGATAGAATGATTAGACGCTGAATTATATCTTTTTCTGTGGCTCTCCATCTTGACCACTTTGCTGCTGGCAAACATTAAGATGGATCACAGCCACCAGGTCAAATATAAGAGGATTTCGGTTAGATTACAAGAAAAAAAAAAATTATGTAATTTGTTGCTTCAGGTTTCATACTGAGAAATGCGCCCATCTCTGCATTTCACCACAACACTGGGTCAGATGCAGTGAGGTCAAGGTTCACTGTGGAATATATTCAGTGGTGGAAATATTTGGGAACCACCATGTCATCTGGTTGCTCTTATCGGACCCAAGTTTTTCTATCACTCTTTCCAGTAGCCAGCTCTCCAGTTTAATGAAATCACATAACAATTTCAAACAATTCATTAATCCATATCACAATAGGAGAGGCTTACTAATTGGAAGTCCACTCCACTCCTTATCACCAGTTCCATTACATGGGACACATAAAAGCACCATCATCCATCATACTCTAAATTTGTTCTGTCATTTTTCTTTGGGATTGAAGATAAGGGCCAGGAGGCCATATTGATTTTATAAAAAACATGAAGCTGAAACTCCAGAAGTGGAATGTTTGCCCGTTATCGATAATTGCTCTAATAACCATGACAGAAAAAAGC
>VUQK01031695.1:42204-53641 GCA_015106715.1 Bujurquina vittata
TTCCTTTGCTTTTGGAGAACTAATTACAGACCATTCTCATGAATGGAGGATGGAGGAGCAACTTAATGAACCGGTCTCTAGATTACCCTGTATTATTCCACTAACCCCCCCCACCACCAACACCACCACCACCAAAATGATTTTCTAGAGGATCACAAGGCTTAACAGTTGCACTAAAAATAAAATTGGAAAAAAAGAAAATCCCTGGTGTTCAATCTGTGAATCAAAATAAGGAACGTCCACAGTATGTGCCTCCTCCCTTGTGGCATTGTCAGGGTGGCAGAGCAGGGTTACCAGCAAACAACAGTCTTGTAACTATCTGTAGTCTAGCAGCCCTCCTTCACTGTTGAATTTAAAAAGTTCCTTTCACCACATCTGCCCTATTTGTGCGGCCTTTTCTTCACCTGACTTGCTCAAGAGATTTGCTTTATCTTAAAGGTCATTTCATTCAACTGGGCAACAAACAGAAGTGAATATAACTGTCCCCAATCTTTCCTTTCGCAGAATTCATGCTTGAGTTGCCACAAATAAAGAAGGTCCCTGCCGCTAGAATAAGGAGCTCACAATGTGGGCAGCTCTATAGAAAGGGTTCCCTGTATCATACAGTACCCCTTTACAGCTCTACATTTCCATTTAATGACACCCTACATATTAACCCTGGTCAGCATCCAATTACACGAAATAAGTGAATTATCTGCGCCAGCATGCAATTTGAAAATGTTTTTTGTGCAATGCGGGGACAAGGGGGCGTACGGGGGCCCTTTTTTCATCAATCCGGGCTTCATTAAAGTGCAAGCCTGTGAGATATTCTGAATTAATTAACTCTAAATACAGGTGATTCCCGGCCCCTTTTTATACAAAACCACTGAGATTCCCTCTCATGGAGTGTTCCAGGGGTGTAGAATGACACAAACACAACTGATTTGATGAGCCTTCCTCCCCAGGCCAGCACCGAACCAAACAAACTAGCCAGACAACCAACAGCGCTGCATTCATATTTAATTACAGCCTGCTAACATCGCTGCCGGATGACATTACACCCAGAAAAAAATAAAATAAAATGGAGAGAATAACTGCTATAAAATTAAAAACAACAGTGTGGTTTATTTCTTCCTGGGTGACATGGGAGATTCTAGACCTTTAATTTTGAACGCACAAAGTAAAGTTTTGATTACTGTATCCAAATCAGATAAATAGAGTCAGCAAGGTCAGCATCCATCGTTCATTTAATGGCATGTAAATAACACCAGGTGGTGAATATTAAGTATCAAACGTGGGACACAGTGCTCTGTGTCACGTGACCCACCTCTGTGGGTGTAAAGCCACTGCCTGCCTCCCAGGTGACAAGCATATATGTGTGTGTGTGTTTGTGCCTGTGTGTGTGTATGTATGTGATTATGCACAGGGAGAAGATGGCTGAGTTAGCAGAGATGACCAGATGAGAGCTGGCTGAGTCCAGCCACACTCTGTCCCGCCCTACTGACCCGTGGAGGAGGTAACGGACAAGCAGCAAAAGCTGCAGTTCCATCAGCAGCCACTTGAGGCAAACTTCATTAAAAAACGTTTTAAAATTATGAGCTAATTTCTGTCTTCTAAACAACAGTAAGATATGTTTTTTTAATGGCTATTCGGTTTAAACTGGATTGAGAGATGCGTTAGGTGGCTGGTATAACTGGTGGGTAGGTTCCAACTATATTGCATCTTGTAGTTGGATCAACAGACTCCAAGAATTTGCGCTCCACTTTTGGTGTGTGAAAATTATATTTATTATTTGTATGTTACTTAGCACTAATTAGCAGGGTAGCTATCCGGGTCTCTGTGTTGCACCAATTCAATGCAATACATGAGAGCAGCTTGCTAACCAAATTAGCTTATGTCTCTGCTTATAACTTAGCACACCATTCTCTCCATATATATAGCAACTTACGGCACCAAAAAAATCAAGGTGGAAATGGCTAAAATACTTATGGCTTTGAATCAGGACTCATCAAACCAATTCATGACATCAACATGGATGCTGGATATTGTCTGTTTCTCTCCATGCATGTTAGTATAAAAAAAAAACAACAAAGAAAAGTCCTGTTGTTTGATGGCTGTACATTTTCTGTCTTTCTTGAGTAGTCAAGCTTAGATATGACGCCATATTTCCAATGCAGCTAGAATAAAAACAACCACAGTAAATATCAGGTATTGCTGTCAGTCTAATCAGGGCAGTGTGGCATTTGTACTCGTGTTTAACAGTCACACTGACTGATTATGATATTCTTGTGTTGTTGGGTAACTTTCAGCCTACTTCCCTTTTTTTGTCATTGTGGTGATCTTCTCTGTTAGAAATTCTGATATTGAATATTACAGACATAAGTGAATACAGATGAGGCAAGCTGAAGGATAAAACCACCACCTTCTCCAACAGCAGCAACATTAAAAGAATTATTTGATTCACAGACTGATGGCAACAGTTTATATGAAGGTGAAAGCTTCCTTTTGTTCTTAGTAAATTTGTTACAATAAGCTACCTGACTGTCTGCTGGATGATACGGAGTATTGCTTGAGAGGTAATAAGGGTGTGTCATAGATTGCATTTAAATTATTAACACGCTTTGTAACAAGCAAGTCACTGAGATACATGAAAGAGTTCATGTGATCGCTAACTGATACGTCACCAGTCTTATGCTAGTGTTCTTCCTCCTAAATGAATCAGATAACTTACTAAGAGTCAGAGTCCTCACCATGGCAATAAGACACTATACATTAACATACAATCATACAGCACAATGGTAACTGTTAAGACACAATATCTGTATGCACACACCTACTGTGTGTCACAGTCTCTTGGCGCACTGGCGCCTGTCACTCAGCGGGTCCTGGAATATGCACTGGGGCCATCGACAGGCGTCTGTGTCAATGCCTGACAAACCTCAAGGCACCAGGCTGTAATTGGAACGACTGGCCTAATCCTCAGATCAAGACAGACTCATTGACAACCTAAGCGGGCAGCAATCCCAACAGTGCCTTATTAGTGGAGCTGGCCTCTTCACTGGGGGCACTGATGTCATCGCTGCCTGCCAAAAGACGTTTTCTTGGCCATTTTGCGGAAATGTTCAATAATGGAAGTTTGTTTTTATGTTTGCTCTACACTTTCATACACTTTCACAGCAGCAGCAGAATGGCTATATGCTTGTCTCCGTATATTTGGAGCTCTAAACTGAGGAAAATCATGAAAGGTAAAAATGTTTACATTAGAAAAAGTTGTGCCTCCCTAAAATTAACGAAGAAAAATCAACATTAAATAAATTACTTAAACATAAAACGATGCTTTAATAGTTTACTGTAACATACTTAAAAAAAAATATTCATAATGCTGCACTATCTTCCTCTTTGACTGTGCAGTATGTGAACTTCTGAAGCTTTACTCCTTGAATGCTACCAGAGAAAAGTGAAACATCAGCTATGGCATATTACCCACCCAGAAAATCCACCTGTCCGCAGACCACCACAGCTACATCGCTTTGACCGCACAGCTAGCATATAGGTTCTTGTGCTCCTTCAGTCTCAGCAGGAACAACGTGGGCCTCTCTTGGAAGTGCCCCGAGTCCCTCTGCTTCACCTCCCAGAAGAGTAATCTGCTCTCTGATGGGGGGGGAGCATGTAGCAGAGGTCTGCTCTGACACCTTCTTGGCAGAGCCTTAGAGCCTGGCTCCCAAACCAGTTCTCATAAGCCAAAATGCCTAAACCCTCCAACACAGTGTGTTCATTTGTGGCCCTTTCTGAGTGCCTGGATCTCCTGTCAGTGAGCATATCAAAGAGTATGACATGAACAGAGACATACAGTATGAACACTCAAGCAATAATGTTTTTGTTTTGTTAACTGAATATTTTGCAGATAAGGTGTCATAGCTGTATGAATGCAGTCCTGATAGATATAATCCAAAAGAGGACAAGTGGGAAGCACATGTAGAGATTATTTTTCCAGATACAACTATTACGTTTCAAATCTGAAGATGCTGCCAATGCTGAAATGGTCATCTGATATTGCAGTTACCTACTACAACTCATTCTAAAGAACACAAAGTGTACTTTCCTTTCAACGTGCTAAGTAGTCCTTGGCCGAGCTTAAGAGCCATCAACTTCATGCAGAGCATGACATGAGTGTTTCTGTGGATGTGTGTGTGTTCGTAGTTCCTGGCTTTTGTAAAGGCACCGGGAAGCTCGAGCCGTCCTCCCAGGCATGCCTGTGCAGTGTAACCAAGGCTGACTGGGTGACCTCAGACTGTGTGGGCCCTTTAGCAGAAGATGAAGGAGCTTTTTCATTGACACAGGAACAGGAGGTATCGCCTTCCCTTTGCAACAGCTCTCATTCATGCCAGACACAATGCGTTATTATTGGTTTTGAATTGAAATGTTAATTTTGGGAGCTGGGCAACTGGGTCTGAGAGCTTGCCCTGCTCATTTCTCATTTTTCACTTGGGTGAGGTGGTCTGTTTCAACGGGGAGACTTAACCCTCAACTCTCCTTGTATTACAGCACCTTAGCTCAGCTAGGTAAGGACTGAGGCCACAATTGTAACATGCTAGAAATTTCTGCATTTCGCCTCTTACACTGGCTGTTGAGCCCTGCCCTTTCAAGAGCTGAGAGGCAAGTGTCATGAGGTGAAACCTGCAAGACACCGGTCCATACCCACAGAGCAGGCACTATTGATCCTGAGGCTGTAGAGTTAAAAACAGCTTTTTCAGGCCAGGTGGTGTGAGGCACGCAGGTCAGCACTCTGCTGCACAGCCTCACAGAAATGAGTGCATCAGCAGGCCCAGCAGATCTATATGACGGGAATTAAACAGCATAATCAAATTGTTTGCGCAACCATTTAGCATCTCATTCCCTCGCTGCCCTGGGCCAAACTGACCACTGGAGACTGGCCATCTACAGCAGTAACAAAGTAGGGCAATAACTAACGGCGATTAAAGGAATATTGATGGCCTGTGACACACAGCATCCTGAAAAATGCTATTTGGTCAAATAGCTGCAATAATTAAGTATATGAGGGTCAGTCAATTTTATCTGCTGCTTTTATTTGGATCGATTATTTAGTAAACTGGCCAAGCCTCAGAGAGCATTATTGCTGAGTGGGGTGTTGATTTCTGGCGCAGGTGCTTCAGCCAAGTCACACAGTAGCAGCTCACAGTGAAGAGTAAGCACACAGTGTTACAAATATTACAAGTATGAAATAGCCCTAGAATGGAAGGAATGATTCATAATATATCTGCTATCGCTATAAAACATGTGAGCTGCAAACACCATCTCTTGGTGTACAAGCAGACGTTGTTCTGCGATACTTTAGCCTTTAGAATCGCTCCATTCTGTCCTTTAATTTCAAAACATTATGTGCTTGATAGCTGAAGCCTTTCTTATTTTTCCCAGAGTGGACGAGAAGCACGTAAGCCTGGTGTGACATATTTTCACCACAGATTGATAAACATTAGCTGGAAGCAAGCGAAACAATGAGTTTTGGCTGCATAAGACCTTGGTGTTGTTAATGTGATGCAGTAGTTAAAAATAAACTGGAGCCATTTAGAGGCTTCTCTCTCAGTTGATTGATTAAACATTAACCTGCTGGATCTGGGATATTTCTTATTAATCACAGGTGGCAGAGAGTTAACCGAGCATGAGGACGGCATGTATGCAAAGAGATCCACACAGGGGCCACACTATAAAAACACACACACACACACACACACACACATGCGCACATTTCCACGTGCTTCAAATCCCATAATCATAACATATGCCGTTTAGCGGACGCTTTAATCTGATGAGTGATTCATTTTTAGCACTGCAGGACCCAGTGGGAGTCAAACATCTAAGTGTAGCGGTGCAATTGAGTTACCCACCCTCCTGCATGTGCGCACGCACACACACACACACACACACACCTCCGTATCAAACAGAACATTGTGGGAATTGCCATGACCTAATGCATTTCTTATCTTACATTAGATTACACATTTTACAGTTCCTGGCCCAGTAGATACACCGCAGCAGCCCCAAATCCCGTTAACGACAGTAAAACCGGGTAAAATCTCTATCAGACTTTCCTCGTTTTCCCATGTCCAGCATCTGGGTGAAAGAACCTATCGCACTCGAGCCATGTCACTGAATATTCAACCACTGTTGCAGCTTTGATCTAGCATTGCTGTGGGTGGTCAGTATTTACAACTAAAACAGTCTTGAATTTGGGACTGGCAGCACACTGAAACTCCCCCCCCCGAAATAGCTTCGTCTTTCCTGCTGTAACCCTGGGTGACTTTTTTTTGTGCCCAATGAGCCTTTTACGAGAAAATTGACAAAGTAAATATCCTATCAGCGTTTCAGCTGATGAATAATGTACACAGTGACTGATGGAGCAGTTTTTTAAAAAAAAAAAAAAAAACTGCTTCGGGGTTGTCCCTGCACATCAGCTGTCATCTGTGATGCAGGTGGTGGTCCAGGCGTGGGGGCTTACGGCAGCACACAGGTGCCCTTTTCACTCCCAGGCCGAAAATGACAAATTCAATAAACTCAAGACATCTCTCTGGAGCACCTATGGAATCAAGCACACCTGACAAGCAGCTGAAGGGCTTCTTACGAGTCTCTCTGACATCCCGTCCTGACAACTTCTCAATATCAATAACTTGTAGAATATCTCTCCATCTCACTAGCATGCTTTCACACTGTGAGAAAGAATACGATTATGTGTCAGAGGTTGTGGGACTCGAGGTAAGACTGTGATGAGGAAACTGAATCTCTGAGATGACATTAACAGAGAGTGTCCCCTACTGTGTGTGTGTTTAAGCCCCAGAGCAGACAGGCCTGGCTTGGGTTACCAGCCGTAATTCTGATGGTGAAAGGGCCACAATCAGCCTACTTAATCTCAAAGCTGTTCTTTAAAACCAGAGAAAGACGATCTGTCTCCATTCTACTGTACAAAATAAGCAAACATGTGATTCATCTTAAAATGGAAATGTACATTAAATTAAATTTGCCTTCAGGGGCAGGGAGGACAAACTCGTGACTGCAGGTTTTTCTGTGATAACAAAAAAGGTACTTGTACTCCGTCAAAAGACCCGGTCTCATAAACCTACCCTGACCTTAAAGAACAAACCCTAGACATCACATTTTAAGGAATTAGCATCACAATGCCCTAAATGTCTCCCTTCTAGTAAAAGGCTAGTAAAATGGCCTTGCAATTTTAGTGGTGATGATAAACTGGGAGATGCAGATAGCAGGAGCACTGTGCGCGAGACAAGCCCTCACTGTATGTTCATTAGCATCCGCGAAGGTTCCCATCTGATGATGAGGGAAACAGAGTACTGTGGCCGTTCTGCAAGCATGAGTGTCTTATTAAAGAATGGGCCAGGGAGCCTTAAGTTTGGCGAGGCTGGTCTACGAGGAGCTCCCACCTGTTTGTCTGGGCGCTCCTTTGACACAATAGGTCATGAAATGCAATATGGGCCTGCGCCTCTCTTTCTCACCACACAAAAGGCAAGGAGCGGATGAACTGCAAGATAAATGACCTTGACATTTGGAAAGTCTTCAGATTGCTGCACTATAAAAATAAACCGTGCAAAGAAAAACTCCAAACCCTCATAAGCCCTAAGCAGAACTTACACATGGGCAGAAGTAAAAGTGCCGGCTTTCAGCAGATGAAGGTTTTTACTCAAGCACCTTGACTGCTTCACTGTGATAGCAGTGGCAACATAGAAAATACAGACCTGCGAGGTTTTGGTCCATGTTTGTACCTTCAGTCTGGAGGTCTTCCACACAGCTGCAGACAGCCTCCGTTTTCCACAGGAAGCGCGATGAGAAGCACAGGAGGATAAAAGCGGCTCGGAATGGCTGGAGGGATATGACAACACAAATTAGACATTTATAAACATACAAAGATACAGAAAAACACCCTTTTGGGCCACATTAGGGAAATTAGGGAGACAAACACATTAAACAGTCAACGGCATATGACTTATTATTTTTATTTAGATTAAAATTGTTGTTATGGAAGGTAGGCCTCTGAGCAGGTCAGGCACCTGCGTGACAGCACGGGCAGGTGTGGCGGGGCATCTGGGGGGAGTGAACTGTGGTTGCCTCACCATTGTTCTCAGTGGGTCTTTGATCTCCCAGCAGTAGGCCAGAACCTCAGTGGGGAGTCCAGGCTGGGCCCCAGGCTACGGTTTGTATCGACTCAGCGGGGCTGACAGCACGGGGCGGAAGGTGCGGGTGGGTGGGTGGGGGCTCCAGGTTCCTAAGATCGCCTCTGCGCAGCTTCGTCTCAGCCTGACCTGCACACCGAAGGACAGTGGAGGGTGCAAGGAAAAGAAACAATAGCTATTAAGCAGATTTTACTCCAAAAACAGATTAAGAGTAAAAAATGAATCTTTTTTCATTCTCACTCTGTCATCTCGCTTTTGTCTCCTGAAGGTCTACAGTGAACACACGCGTAAACTTGCTGTCAGTCGTGGAGGTCATTCTTTTCCCTGTCTTTATGCATTTTGAAACGAACACATTTTGCAGTTTAAAATGTTTTTTCCCCCATAATGACAGTTTCATTAAATGCACGCAACAAAGCAAAATTGACATATTGTTAATCTAGAATTATAAAACCCTGTGTATGAAAAGATGTCTGACACGAGCAGAAAACAAGGGATTTTGTTTTTGCAGTGTGGCAGCTGTGCACACAGCCTTTACTCAAGCCAACCCTATAATGAACCTTCAAGTGTACAGTAAGTGGACAGGAGTGGCTTACAGCTAAAGAGAGTAATGCTTCTTTGCTGATGGTTCCCATCCTCACCAGAGTCCGCAGCCAAAGGCCATCAAGCCATTCAGCTTGAATAAGGAAAGAGAAAAAAGAACTGTGATACTAAAATAAAAACATTAATGTCGAAAAGAAATGCAAATGTGTGTGTGTGTGTGTGTTTCTGTGTGTATAGCATAATATTGCGTATATATTCTCTGTACCCTGAAAGCACAGCCTCAGTGTAGCTGCAGAGCAGTTGGCTAGACTCACAGTAAATTGTGACAGTGAGCAGGGCAGACTGGGACAGCCCCTCTTAGTCTGCAGCGATTGTGTTTCAGTGTGTTTGCCCGGCTCTTCCTGTGGCGCTGTGTGTTGTGAAGCAAAAAGCCACTGCTGGGAGCCACAGTGGAAGAGATCAATTGTACACATTCCTGCCACCTGAGATTCAAGTGTTTCTGTAATACTGCACAGCTCAATCGATACTTAAGCAAGGAGCTGAGAAGCAGGAGCACAGTCCATGCTTAGCGGTGGGATGACTCACACAGAGATAAAGCATGTATCTACGCCTGTATATTTGTGCTACCCAGCTGTGAGCAGTCTGCATGAAAAATAAGCCAAGTGACTCATCAGGCTTTTATTTATTTATTTTTAATGATTTATTTTCCAAATATTTCATATTCCGTTAATTCTGCTGAGGCTTGAATTAATTGTGCAGCACATCTGTGGGATTATTCAAAATTTTATTATTTGGAAATTTATATGCAGATTATCATTTAGAATTTAATAAGGAAGCAATCATAATAATAACGATAATAATAATAATGTTTTTATATAAATACAGCATATTTAAAACAGTACATGAAAAACGAAGAATTTGCAATAATTAAGCGGGAATGTGGGAATGTTTTATTTTTCTTTTTGCTCTTTGAAGGAATCTCTCAGGAAGCCGATTTACTGCACAAACAGAGCTCAGGGGAACAGATGTGACTGTTAAAAAGAAAACAGGCACTGTGGGCAAGGATCATTTAGCTTCTACGTCTCCAAATCTAAAACGTAAATATTGGGGATTTCGGCTTTGTGAAGAGGAGGGGAGCGCGCCGAGGATGCTGGACAGAACGGAACAGATCCTGCATTGCAGGATGTGCAACGATGTGTTAAATTAAATGCAGCTGTTGAAATACAAAAGGGGAAAAATGTCACTGAATTAAAATAAAATAAAAATAAAAAAATGCAACGCAAAACGCCTTTAATGCCGTCAACTTTGGACAGCTTCTTTTTGGAAGGCACTTAATTAGCTCGTCGCATTCTTAATGCAGCTCCTATTTCCAATTGAAGAAGAATGAGAAAGAAAAAAAAAAGGGAGGAAAGAAAATGCAAAAGACACAAAATGCCGACTGCGCATCGGACACCTTAATGGTGCAAATGCTGAGGAGTTCCTGCTGAAGTATCCGGACACCTCATCTGTTTTATCCGCTGAGACATGCTCCCCCCCCCCCGCCGCATTTCCACCTTAGTTATACCTTTGTAAATAAATTGCAGAAGGGGGCCGTTTCCTTTCCACGAAAGCGCTTTGAATTAACCCGATTCTGCGGAATAGTCATTAATTGGAGATCCGCGAACTGGCGACGGAAATTACGACGCTTAAAAGGGATCATTTTAAATTAAAGTCCCCAAGCCTCCGTTTGTGCACATTAGCTGGAAAGTGTAGAGGCTGCACAATAACTTAAAAAAAAAAATAATAATAAAGAAACAGAAGTTACAGTTTTTTATTTTTCATTTCTGTTTTTTTAAAAAAAAAAAAGATTTTCAGTGTCTTGTGAATACTTGTCAGCAAATTTAACGAGTTAGTAATTTTTTTTTAATGAGCAAATAAAAGCACACAAACACACAATGTTTCTTTTGGAAAACTGATGTATTTGATTATTAGAGTAAAGAATTACAGTATCTTAGTTGTTAGTAGGTATTAAAGTGTAGAGAAACTGGACCCATAAAGATCTTCCACCTTTCCAAGAAAGTGCATGTAACAGTCCGAAGGTTGTCAAACCCAATATATATTTATACTTATAAAAACACTATCATTTTGTCCCCTGGGCCGTGATGGACTTCTTGTGAGAGCTTTATGTACATTTTCTTGCGAGGGAGTTTGTATTTTCCACATCTGAACATATTTACAGAAGCGTCAACAAATAACTTTGCACTTGCTGGATGCTGGGACATAGCAGCAATGTGGAAATCCAGCTCAGACACTAAAGACGATCCTTCTAATTTGATTAGCTGTCTCAGTTCCAAAAAAACCAGGAAATAGGCCAGACCGAATGCTCCTCGATTCGTAACCGTCTCGCTCTCGCCAACACCAAAAACATGAGCAACAGAAGATTAAAGGAAAAAAAAAAAATATGGAAGTAAACAAAAAGTAGAAAGTACAATACATAAAAGACTGTAACAACAAAACAAATTAACACTAAATAAACCCTTGAAACGTAGCAAACTTCAATGTCTCGTCTTCCTTAAATAAGATAAAGGTAAATAAGAACTGGAAAGAAAGGAACTACCACATCCTTTAGTCCCTTGCCTGAATTTCATTGTTTTGTCTTGATGGGGGGGGGGGGGCCATGAAAAAACAGAAGTTAGACCCTTTTCCGGAGATCAGTGTAAACTTTTTAAAGCAAGTCT